>JAVJHY011579152.1:0-10856 GCA_035593235.1 Phascolosoma agassizii | reverse complement strand
GCGATGACAGAGGCCGCCAAAGCAAAAGGCTTGCTGCCAGGAGCCCTCAGTTTTTGCCGGGCACTTACTGAAACCCGAGTATTTCTTAAGAAGTTGACTTCTCAACTTTGCAAGATTGACTGGACTTCTGTCTATCGGCAATATATAGCACAATGTGGACAGTACCTCATCAAAGTTAAACCGGGGCGCTCTTTTACCCGAGATAAGCAAGTCTACCGAAAGAAAGGACGGGGCTTACTAAGAAAGCCGGTCGGCCGCCCAAAAACCTTCGTTCCTCCTCCATTACCCTCTGAAGACGAAACCATAAATAACGGAAAAGGAATATGTTACCTCTTAAGTTAACGGCATTGGAATGGCACCTTTGGAATCTCCAGTGGTCAAACTCTTCGAAGATTGGGGTATGTAGTTCATTCAAAAGGGATGCGATAGTTTTTGTCAGCCAATTTTCCTTGAGAAACTCGCCTTGTAATGACCTTGTTAGCTGGGAAGCTTCGGTATATAGTTTGTCTCCACGGCAAAAGTGATTCTTAAGCCATAAAACGCTAGCATGGATTCTTCATACTTACCTTCAACATTACTATTCGATTTTTAAGTTTCCCCGGCCTATCAGAAAATTAAAGGGGTGTGATTTCGCAGGCCGAGAATCCCCCTGTAGTCCTTATTGAAAGAGTGTGTATGCAAAGTGTGAGTGGACTATCTTACTCTTATGCTTTTTCTTAATCGATTTCTGTGCTCAACAGGATTAAGAATAAGCACAAGATTAAGAGCAAGAGCGACAAAAATAATTATTGCTCACACTTTGAAGACACACTCTTATGAGGATGAAGCTTGGGTAACTATAAATTTCGAGATCTATCCTCCTCTTGACTAAGGTAGGTAAAATTTAAAACCCACTATGTGGGCTCTTATGGAAATTACTAAAACGGTTCAATATAAGAAATGTGTGTATGGCTCCTAACCAATTTCTTGTCGCCTTCTCATTTGCTGGCGAAGAACGTGATCTTGTTCGTCAAGTAGCTGAAGCAACAAGAGAATGCCTTGGCGAAGGTACGGTTTTTTTTGATGAGTGGTACGAGCATGAGATCGCGGGATTTTCAGCGGATGACTTTTTACAAGAACTCTATCGCAAGCGATCGACGTTAGTGATCCCTTGCGTGTCAAAAGCCTACGGCGGTAAACCGTGGACACTGCTGGAATTGGAGGCAGTGAAGGCCTTAAAAATGGAGCTGCTCTCATCTGCCGATCCGCGTTCGCGTCAGCGTATCCTCCCGCTCCGCGTCGGCGATGGCGACATTCCGGGTATTTATGAGAATGCGATTATCCTTGATATTCGTGAGCGGCCGCCAGGGAAAACAGCGGCGTTGATCATCGCTCGTCTTCGGCAGATAGATCCTGAAGCTGTACCGCCAGCGTCCGGTATTTATGAGCCAGGGGAAATCACGGTGGTCCCGAAGGGGCTGCGTTCGTTTGGCAGTGAAGACAAGAATTTTTTCCTGGATTTGTTGCCCGGCCCGCGCCGTCATGGATTGCCTGAGAGCGTTTGGTTCTGGAAGAGTCGGATAGAAGCCATCGATCCCGATCCATCCTTCAAAGTCGGTCTCATTTATGGCCCCAGCGGCTGCGGTAAATCTTCTTTAGTTAAGGCCGGCCTGCTGCCGCGATTGGCGGACCATGTGATTGCAGTCTATGTAGAAGCAACTGCGGAAGAGACCGAGAGCCGAATTCTGAACGATCTGCAAAAGCACATGCCGGAACTCCCTACCCAGCTCGGCTTTGTCGAAACTTTCAAAGTGCTCAGGAAAGGCTATGGGCCCAAGGTGGTCCTTATCGTCGATCAATTTGAGCAATGGCTCCATGAGCATCGCGCGGAAAAGGAGCCGGATTTGATCCACGCCTGTCGTCACTGTGATGGGGAACATCTGCAGGTAATTCTGATGGTTCGCGATGGCTTTTACATGGCTATTCACCGGTTTATGAGCGTTCTCGATATCTCTATTAGTGAGGACCATAATTTTGCTGCTGTGGATCTATTCACATCCGATCATGCCATCTATGTTTTGAAGAGATTTGGCCATGCGTATCATCGATTCTCAGCGGATGAACCGTCTATTTCCGCAGATCAAAAGGCGTTCTTGTCCAGGGTCTCTACAGAATTGGCAGAGCAGGGCAGGGTGGTGGCCGTGCGGCTCGCCTTGTTTGCCGAAATGGTCAAGAATGAGCCATGGACCGCTGAGATGCTCAAGCAAAAGGGATCCGTCGATGAAATCGGGGTTCAGTTTCTCGAAGAGACCTTCAAGTCCACGCGCGCGAATCCCAGCCATCGCCGGCATGCTGAGGCTGCTCAAAATGTCCTGAAATCTCTACTCCCGGATCCGGGTGCTGATATCAAGGGCAATATGCGCTCCCATTCTGAATTGTTTGAGGCCTCCGGGTACAACAGCCCCCATGGCTTTGGAGATTTTGAGGAATTGCTCCATATTCTCGACCGGAAAACCCGGCTCATTACCCCGACCGACCCCGAGGGCGGCAACGAAAATGGCAAATCCGTGGACCCCGACAAAGGGCAGGGACGATTTTACCAGCTTACCCATGATTACCTGGTGCCGTCATTGCGGGAATGGCTGACGCGGGAATTGCGTAAGACGCGCCGGGGCAGGGCAGCCTTGTTGCTCGCAGAACGGGAAGCAATTTGGAACGTCAAACGGGAACGCCGGCACTTGCCCTCATTTTCTGAATGGATCCGCATTCTCTTTCTGACGTCGCGATCGGCCTGGACAGGAGCTCGGGGAGAAATGATGAGCTGGGCCAGCCGGTTTCACTTAACTGTACTTTCCGGGTTAGCGGGACTCATCATCTTGGCGTGTATTATTGGCTGGCAAATAAACGGTCGCGTAAAAACCCAAGCCTTAATTGAGGGCCTTACCACCGCCAGGGAGAAGGAGATTCCCGGGCTCAATAAAAAATTGGAAAAATACCGTCGCTGGGCTGAACCCCGGCTGTTGCAATTTGCAGATGACCAGTTTAATCCCACAGGTGATCAGAAATATTTTAGGGGTAGCCGTAGCACTCGCATCGCTTGGTACCTCGCTGTAGGGACCGCGGCTTCCTCGGGAAGGTATAATCTTATTTTTCCATTATTTAAAAACTTGGTGGATGAAAAGGGAATAAAAGCGCTCCAGCGCTTGGCTGCAGAGAAGCCACAAGGAGAGGGGCCGCGTGAGGAGCGACTCGCCTTGGGAAAAAGCAGGGCCGATGCGGCCATTACCCTGTTTCGGCTGGGCAAGCGGGCGGAGGCTTTTCCGGCGTTACATGTTCAAGAAGATCCGGAATCTTTAACCCAATTTGTTCATCGCTGTAAAGAGAGAATGATTCAGCCCAGCGACCTAATCACCTCTTTGCCATTGATTGAAGCGGAGCGGAGGAATAAATCTGGTGGTGAACGCCGACAGGAGGATCGGGTATTGTATGGCCTGCTGTTAGCACTTGGATCGTTTGATTTTGATAAACTTGACCTACCCAAAGAAGAAAAATTGAAGGTCGTAAACCAGCTGCAAGAATGGCACCAAGAAGATCCAAGTTCAGCGATTCATAGCGTCACGGGTTGGCTCCTGCGTGAATGGCAGCAGAGGGTACCGGAGCAGCCGGTGGACTACAGCCCGGACCGGGAATGGTTTACCCTGAAAATTGAGATCGCTGAAAATGAATTTTCCTTTTTCACCTTCATCGTTTTTCCGGCAGGGGACTATATGATCGGCTCGCCAGAGGGTGAACTTAGCCGAAATGAAAACGAGGTTCGCCATTCCGTCTCTGTGTCGTCCGCATTCGCCGTCCTGGATCGCGAGATCACCATGGGGGAACTTATGGCCTATGATCAGGCCCTCGGCGATGTGGTAGAGCAATTTAAGGTTACTGTAGATCAGGCGGCGGTCGGCCCGGCTTGGTGCGATGCCATTGGATTTTGCCAGTGGCTCTCCAAAAAAGTCCCCATGGAAAAGGAAGATGACCCCTATGATGGACAGGTTTGTGATTCATTGTCATCGATTTCAGTGCAATTGGATCGCAACGGTTTTCGCCTGCCGACGGAAGCCGAATGGGAGATCGCCGCTCGGGCAGGAATGAGGACTTCCTTTTCTTTTGGGGATGATGCAAAATTGCTCGAAAAGTATGGTTATTACCAGGAGAATAGTGATCAACATGTTCAGGTAACGCGGAGATTGCGGCCTAATGCGCGTGGATTATTTGATGTACATGGGAATGTGTATGAGTGGTGCTACGATTGGGTATGGAGCCTATGATGCCGAGTCGAAGAAACCGGATCCGATGGGTAATTCTGAAGGTGCGATCCGCGTTATTCGCGGCGGCAGCTGGTTCGGATCAGGCGTTGACTGCCGTTCCGCTTACCGCTACGGCGACGCGTCGTCCTCCCGGCTCAGCCATCTTGGTTTTCGGCCGGTCCGTTCCTGCAAGGTCAGTTCGCCGGAGGCGTCAGGGGAAGCGGAGCCGTGAGCGGAGGCCCGGAGGGAGCGGGCGGTAGCCGCGACTGGAGATGCCGTAGCGGTAGGCGGAGCGGTAAATTTTTCGGGGGAATGATTCGTTTGCGCATAGGCCCGGGACGCCAGCATAAAGGCCGGTAAAAATTAATAATAAATTTTTGCTTGGTTCAACTGTAGGGCCGACAAGGTTACAACTATGAACTATCATCCCGGATAGAAATTCGGTATGTAGTCCCGCCTTTAAGCGGAAGTTTTACCCTATGCTTTAGCGTAGTTAACCAAAGTGGCCGCTAAAGTCGGCCACAAAACTTCCGCCTAAAGGCGGGACTACAAACACATTTTATATGAATAACCACGGATTGAACCATGCCTAAATTTTCCGGGTTGCGAGAAAAAGAATTACATAGTAACCTTCTGAAAGGGGACTCCTATGACATTCGGGTAAAAAAGTGAGACGAACGGGAAATTTGATCCATAAAATCGCTGATCGCAATAACCTTGGACTGGCTTTTTTCAAAGCCTGTCGCGGAAAACAAACCAAGGCGGAGGTACTTACATTCCGTAACCATCTCGATACCAACTTAAATCGAATGGGAAAGGCGATTCTGTCAAATTCAATTTCGCTGGGAAATTACCATTATTTCACAATTTATGACCCCAAGGAACGGCGGATATGCGCCGCAAATTTTCCGGAGCGGGTTCTTCATCACGCGATTATGAATTGTTGTGAGCCGATCTTTGAAAGGACGATGATTTGTCACAGCTACGCGTGTCGTAAAGGAAAAGGTCAATGGGCTGCAATTCAATATGCGCAAGGCTTATCTCGACGGTATCATTACTTTCTTAAGCTCGACATTCGCAAGTATTTTGATTCGGTAGATCATGGTATACTCCTGTCAAAATTAGATAGAACTTTTAAAGATCCTGTGATCATGAATTTATTTGTGAGATTAATCGAGACCTATCATACGCTGCCGGGAAAAGGCCTGCCTATTGGTAATTTAACATCTCAATTTTTTGCCAATTTTTATTTGAATGAATTAGATCGTTACAGTACGGAGGTTTGCCAATGTAAAGGGTATGTCCGCTATATGGATGATTTTGTGATATGGAGCGATAGTAGAGAACGGTTGAAGGAGATTCGTACCCATGTTAAGGACTTCTTATCTCAGCGGCTTAAATTGGCCTTAAAATATTTAACTCCGATTCACCAAGTCCAAACGGGGATTCCTTTTCTCGGGGTCCGTGTTTATCCTAATACGCTTCGTCTTTTGGCGTCGGCAAAGAAACGATTTATACGAAAATTTCGGCGTTACCAAAAACGGTTTCACTCCGGTAGCTGGAACGAACGACAACTCCAACGCCATCTGGAATCGCTGGTGGCTGCCACGGGGAAAGTTGATGCTGCATTATTTCGCAAGAATGTTTTGAGACGATTTGGGGATATTACCTAAGGTGCGAACCGCGTTATTCGCGGCGGCAGCTGGAACGAATCAGGCGTTAACTGCCGTTCCGCTAACCGCAACAGCAACGCGTCGTCAACCCGGAACAGCAATCTTGGTTTTCGGCCGGTCCGTACCTGCAGCTCAGTTCGAGAGTTGGATGACCGGTGAACTGACCCGGTGGTATTCCTGTTCGCTGGTTTAGGCTGGCGACAAAGAAAGGGAAATTCCGGAATATGACGTTTGTCTAATCCGAATTACCCGTCTCAATAGCCTGGTGTTAGTAGGGGGAATGGATTTTCCACGCCGAAAGCTCCAGGCTTTTTTTGAATGCATTACGACCTGATAAAATATCGGTGCCGTTTGCATTTAACCTATTTCTAGCCAAAATAATATTGATTAATTGACTGATTCAGTAGGTTAAAAAAATATTTATTGAGCTAGAATTCTAATTTAAGACAATTCTTGTTGGCGGCTCTAGGTATAAAACCTGCGTTATTGCATTTTTTTATCTTGATTTTTTTGATCGTATTCAACCGTCGTTTTGATTCCTTATCGACTAACATCGGCTGATGAAATTGCAATAGTGCAGGTTTAACGTACCTCATACGAGTGACCTTACTCTCTTTTATTTTCTACTACTTACGTTTCCAGTCCCTCCTGCTTTCGCAGGAATTGGTACATTGTCGAAAGGGCTTCAGGCCATCTGCAACAGCGCACTGATACGCCTGCCTTCTAGAGTACCGCTGGTGAAACAGCGGGTTTGGACATCTTTATTAAAGACGCCAAACCATAATCAAGGCGACCTCGTGTCGCCACTAACGACGGAAATGGTATGTCGTAAATTACGGATTTTGTGATTGAAACATGGCTGAATCCGGCATAAATATGTACTGAAGAAAGATGATTTATTTCAAATCCCCTAACAGCTTGTTGAACTTTTGAATCGTAACGAGACAATTTTTGTCCAAATTTGATATCCCGCTAGCACGCAGATAACCACTCATGCTGGAAACCCGGAATGGGCGAACCTCTACACACTATGGGCGTTTTACCGAACCTCATACCAATTGACGCAGATACCGAACTTCAGGACAGCAATGATCGACGCAAGCGTGGCGTGAGAGAAAAAAATGACACGACAGACTGGGGTGACCGCAGTTTTCGGGATTATTTGGTGGAAATTAATCGCTACAGCCTTCTCAATTCGCAAGATGAAATTTCTTTTGGACACAGAGCGCTGAACGGAGACCAAGGAGCTCAAAACTGGCTCGTTGTCAGTAATCTAAGATTCGTGGTTTATATAACAAAGGATTTCCTATGGTCTGGCATGAACAAATTGGATTTGATTTCCGCGGGAAATAGCGGATTGATACGGGCTGCCAAGTCATTTGATCCTTCCAAGGGGGCTGGTTTCGCGACGTATGCAAGTTTCTGGATTAAGAGTCATATCCGCCATGCCATAGCTCACATGCGATGGGTGGTCCGAGTTCCAATTCAAAGGCAGGATCAGATAAGTAGGCTAAACAAAGTGCGCCGATCATTTACCCAACAGACCGGGCGTACTCCAACAGAGAATGAAATCATTCAGCAGACAGGCTTCACTGCTCCTATCATTTCGAGTCTCGACCAGCTATCCACGTTTTCAGTGATCCCGTTAGTGGGACATCTAACCGTCAATCAGCGTTATTCGCTCTATCACTATCTAAAGCGCCAACCAGCTCGGGAAGACGGAGCCAATTTAGCGTATGAAACCGACAGTAAAGTATATACTGCATTGTTGATGTCGGCGTTCAAAAAATTGCCTACACGCGAACAATTTGTTATCCAGGGTCGCTATGGTCTTAGAAATAGTGAAGTGATTTCCCGTGATAAAGTTGCAGCCGCGATCCAAAGAACGGGGGAACGAGTTTCTCAAATTGAACGTGAAGCATTAAAGCGCCTCCGCAATGAGATTAACCGAGATGATTTCCCGAATTATTGGCGGCCAGATACCACATGCTTCGACAACCCCACGTTGTTGCCGCCGATCCAACGGGAAAAGGAGATAACTCAAGAGATCCAATTCGTTATTCTAGAAGTTATCGATGAAATGAAAGTGGAGGTAACGTTAGTCGAGTTGATCCGTGAATTACGTACAAGATTCCCCTATATCCACCTATCACGCCACTCTGTTAAACGCATGCTTTACCGAAGCTCGATTTATTGGAGAAGCAGAGCTGGTACAAATTATCTTGGACTTCGAGAATGGTTGATACCAGACCGAAAATCCAGCGCAATCCTCGAACCGGATAATGCATCCCGCTCAAAAGCCAAATTATTGCCATGGTGTGCCGACGAAATTGGCCCCGAAGTCCGGGATGAACTTGTTGACCTGACGCACATAGCGACATATAACGAGCACGAAGTTCCAGCAATTCCCAAAGATATTTCCCTGTTCGACTACCAGAAAGAAGCGATTGAGGCGTGGTTTGCAGTCGGCAAAGGCTTCTTCAAAATGGCCACGGGAACCGGCAAGACCATTACCGCGCTTGCAACAATTTCAAAGCTAATGGAGTACCATCGTAAAGAGGATAAGAGCCTGCTCGCTATCGTTGTATGTCCCTATAAACACCTTGTAGACCAGTGGGAAGCAGAATGTCGGCGCTTTCACTTAGTTTGCACTAAATGTTACTCAAGCCACAACGATTGGTTCCCGGCGGCGTCCATGACCATTAGCCGTGTTAATTTTGAGGCGAAGGCTTATGGCGTGCTAATAGTAACCAATGCAACATTCCTTCGCAGGTCATTTCAAGCCCTGATTACTGCAGTAGCCGCGGACTTGGCGATCATCGTCGATGAGGTACACCACGTCGGTTCAGAAACGTTTCGTGGTCTACTCCCGGTAAACGCCAAATATCGGATTGCATTATCTGCGACACCTGGACGCCGTTTTGACGATGAAGGGAACAGGTATCTCGAAGAATATTTTGGTACTACGGTTATCGATTTTTCATTGGCAGATGGGCTGAAAAGCAATTCGATAACACCGTATTATTACCATTCTCATGCCGTTGAATTAACAAATGATGAAGCCTCTGAATTTGGTGGCCTCAGTATGCAGATAGCCCGACTATCGAATAAAATTTCAGCCATGGCTGGAGAAGATGACACGAGAGTTAGGCTAAATCTTAAACATCTTCTGTTGAAACGGGCTCGAATATCCGCGAACGCCCACAACAAAATTCCGGCATTGCTTAAATTGATCAGTGAGTTGCCAAACCCTTCACATATATTGATATACTGTGGAGATGGCCGAAAGGGCCAAGGGGATGATTTAAAAGAAGGAACGGATTGCGAGCGGCAGATCGACTATATCGTTAACAATCTAAAGGGTATGGGAATCAACGCGCACCGATTCAGCGCCAGCGAAACAGCGGCCATCCGGCATGAACTCCGGGATCGTTTTGCGGAAGGAGAAATACAAGTGTTGGTTGCCATTCGGTGCCTGGATGAGGGAATTGATATTCCAGCAACACATACCGCCTTCATTTTGGCCAGCAGCTCAAATCCCCATCAATTTATCCAACGCCGTGGACGAATATTGCGCAAAGCCAAGGGAAAAGAAAATGCGAGGATACATGATTTTATTACAATTCCACCAAAACAGAATCAGGCTAATACCAACGGTTCGCGGATAGGCTTCGGTGTAGGACAAAGATTGCTGGCCAAAGAATTAGCGCGCGTGAACGATTTTGCCGGCCTCGCTTTAAACGCGAGCGAAGCAAAAAAGCAGTTATTGGATGTGCGGAAAAAATATAATTTAATGCATCTATAATAAAATTTTCTCGTTACTGCTCAGGTACCCCTTCGTTTGAGAAAGAACTATAATTTTTCTAATTTTGGCTTAATTCTACTTTGTTAGATTAGCGTGGATAAGATGCGTCGAGAGCTTGGGTTAGATTTTTTTGCGACAACCGGAGGCATATCCATAGCGATTTGTCGAGGATTTTCGAAAAAATAGATGACACAGGACATCGGTGCAGGCCTCCACCGTTAAACTAACAAAGTAGAATTAATTTCCAGGGATTTTACTTGCCATGGAAAATCATCTTATCGTTCATGGGCGTAGAATAGCAGCAGAAGACGTGACCGGCATCAATGAGTTGCTCCGGAACCATCTGGACTGGTCTCGTCGTCGATTGTCCCGCGAACTCTGCGTTATCTGGGATTGGCGTAACGCCAAGGGCCAACTTCGAGATATCGCCTGCCCGGACAGTGTTACTGCGCTTGCACCGTTCCGGAGAAATAATTCTGCCTGTTGGTTGTCACAATGGCAACAACCATCGGCGTCAAGATTCCATCGTTGAAGTCGATGTGGATGAGACGCCGATATGCGTTGAGTTGTCCGAGTTGAGCCCGGTAAAGTGGGTTGTTGCCCGTCCCGGATCGGACGAATACGGGCTGTTCAAATGTCTAGTACAGCGTCATTATTACCTGGGGCTGGGGCGCGTTCCCAGTGAGACGATCCGCTATGTGGCAGTCTCCGCTAGTGGGCGGCCGGTTGCCTGCCTGCTTTTCAGCGCTATAGGGCAGGTTTGATTAATTCTCTGAAAATTCCGGGAGCTAAATTTTTGTATGAATAATAATAACATTATTCCTTCGAATTCTTTTCAAATGGAAAATTATGTATCCGTTGCCGCTTCGCTAATCCTATGGATTGCCGTCGCGCTTCGCTCGGCTCAGGGAAGGGAGGAGGATGAACTTTCAGGCCCTGGAGTGATTACCCCAGGCTAGGAAATTTATCCCTGTTGGGGAAAACAAGAAAAACCATACTGTGATTTATTCGTGCTTAGGAACCGTTAAAAAATAAACTGCGCAAGTTTGCGTCCATCTTCAGCGCATATTTCGATGATCATCGGTCATAAAATGCCTCGAATTA
>JAVJHY011578933.1:0-10860 GCA_035593235.1 Phascolosoma agassizii | reverse complement strand
AATTATTTTGACAACACTCCGCGCCTCCATGCCTGCTCACTATGGGCAACGCGACGAACTGAGGATAAGGATAAAACTTCACTCAGCTACGCTACAATATCAATAGCGAATTGCAATTATATTTACTATTTGCAAAAAAACCTTTCGCCTCGCGGGCCTCTCCTTTGATTGGAGCTGAGCCCTAATTCTTAGAAATAGTAGCGAGCGAAGCGATTCCTTATTCGTTACTCACAACAGTTTGAAATCAATTTTGGGCACAACTTTTTTTCCGATAAGTCAGGAGGTCTGAGGTTATTGTGAAGTTACGTTTTCAATTTCCAAAGCTCTTTCACTTCCAAAGTGCCCATGCTGAAAGAATTCATGCGCGTGGTCCAGCACCTGCTCGGACATCATTATAAATGGGTGCGTCTTTGGCACAACTATGAAGTCCACTGCCTCCTTGAGCTTAGCTCGATTAACGGAAACTTTGCCATCATCTGCCCCATCAATTATTGCCGAAAACCAAGGGTCAATCGACCTATTCCCCGTTATCACCCCCACTTCAATCTCTACAGGTTTGAGGCGATTTGGCAGACTATCGCGAGAGGTGCCGAGCTGCTGCCCAGCCGGACCAGTTATCCAACGATACAAGAAAAAATCCTTTAACGAATCTGTCACCTCACTACCTTGATTCGGAGGACTCAACATCACCAAACGACTGTCCTTTGGCAACTGGTTGTTCTGAAGATACTGGCGCACAACAATTCCACCTAAGGAATGAGTCAAAAAGTGAACCTTGCCGGCCTGCTGTTCTTTACACTCGCGAACAGCTTTGGGAATGATTTCGTCTGCTAGCACTTCAATGGTTTTCTCGGTAGAAGGATAATTTACGTTTACAATCGAATACCCCCTCTTTTTCAAATAATAACTCGCCTTCAACATTGAAAACTTCGTCCGACCCATTCCGTGAAGAAGAATCACACATTCCGTCGCGCTAGCTGAAGGAACAACGAGCATCATTGACCCAAGAAATAGAAAAAAACAAAACAATGTTTTTCGACTAAGAATATCCATCTAGCAAGACACCAAACTCAAATCAAATTCGAAATTTTAACCCACACTAGACTGGACGTAACACGGAGGTGCTTCAAGAGGCCGCTCTTCAAACTGCATCTTATAGAGCTTGGCGTAATCCCCACCGCTTGCAATCAACTCATTGTGGTGCCCAAGCTGAGCAAGCTTTCCTGATGTTATTACGGCAATTTTATCGGCCTTTCTAATTGTAGCCAGGCGATGCGCAATAACCAATACGGTTTTACCTTCCATCAAGCGCTCGATAGCTAACTGCACAAGCTTTTCAGACTCACTATCAAGTGCGGCTGTCGCCTCATCGAGAATTAGTATAGGAGCATCTTTTAACAAGGCTCTAGCAATAGCAATCCTTTGGCGTTGACCTCCTGAAAGCAATAACCCCTGCTCCCCTATCTGAGTATCATAGCCCTTCTCTAGCTTAGAAATAAATTCATGAGCATGCGCTGCTTTTGCAGCTTCATAAACCTTTTCTCTATCAGCACCTAAACAACCGTATCTTATATTATTAAAAACGGTGTCATTAAAAAGAAAAGTGTGCTGATCTACAACGGAAATTACCTTTCTAAGTGAGGCGAGCTTCCAGTTACGAATATCTCCTCCATCTATCTCGATACTACCACTGACAGGATCGTAAAAACGAGTGAGCAGATTAACAAGAGTCGTCTTTCCACCTCCCGACATACCCACTAAGGCCAATGTCTCCCCTGGTTCGATACAAAGAGTGATATTATTTAATACCTGAGCACCATTCTCATGCGTGGTATTTGAAGTATATCTAAACGTTACATCTTTGTATTCTATGCGCGCATTATCATCGATTACCAGTTCTTTTGCATCGGGAGAATCTTTAATATCGGAGTCAATATCCAAAATCTCAAATATCCTTTCAGCCGCAGCAATACCTGTTTGCAAAATATTATTCACTCGGCTTAACTTCTTTACTGGCTCATACAGCAAAAACATCGCTGTGAGGAAAGCAATAAAATCCCCTTGAGTTCTAACACCACTAATTACACTATAACCACCGTAAAAAATCACCCCTGCAATAGCAAAACTTGCGATAATTTCATTAGTTGGCTGGGAAAACGCGCCGTATTTTTCTGCAGATTTGAGAGTCCCCGTCAATTTATCATTTTCAGAAACAAATCTTTTCTGCTCAAAATCTTCCATCGCAAAGGACTGCACTACCTTATGTCCAACGATAGCTTCTTGCAAAAGACCAGTAAGTCCTCCAAATTGACTTTGCCCAACCTTACTCAAACGACGCACTCTTTTGCCAAATCGAATTACAGGCAAAATTGCAAACGGGAAACCAACAAGCACAATCAAGGCAAGACGAGAATCCAGATATATCGCCGCACAAAGTAACGCGACGATACGAATACTATCTCTTAAAATCGCGGCTCCCGCGTCCGTAAGAGCCATACGAGCAAGTAGAGTATCATTAGTAACGCGTGCTATTAAAGAACCAGTAGAGTGTTTAGAAAAGAAACTAGGAGAAAGCGTAAGCAAATGAGCATTTATGTCGTTTCTCAAGTCTTTGATGATATTAAGACCAACGGTAGCCGCCAAATAACGCTGAAAAAATCCAAAAACACCTCTAACTACCGCAAACGCAATGATACCTACAGCAAGAGGAACTAACCAGCGTTTGTCCTGTGCTGCAAAAACATCGTCTAGTATCATCTTGATTAGAAACGGAACAGCTCCATCAGTTGCACCATAAGTCCCCATTGCCAACAAAGCTAATGCGAAACGACCCTTATAAGGCAGTAAGTATTTTAGTAATCTGCGATACATACTAGTGGAAGTATTGTATTTTTGTGCAGAATCGATTTTGATTTGTTGACTCAATTTTATTTCTCAAAAAATTATTACTGAGAGCACTTAAGGTAAGGCGGCTATGCACTGCGCTTTAATTGCATTTGCTTCGACACAAATTCCATTTCATTTTCGTAGCTAGTGCCAGGACTTAACTCCATCATTTCGAAAGCCATATGAGCGACACGCCCTGCCGCTGTATCAGATGAGGTATCATAAGAATTAAGTAATCTCCTAACCTGAGCCAAATCTTCACATAGTTTCTGACTCTTATCTTTATCACCTAAGAGCAATTCTATTTCTGCAGCAATCCTCCCAGGCGTCACCTCACCTTGAAGCAACTCCCGAACAATCCCTTTTCCTGCAATCAAGTTCGGCATCGCAAAGTGTTCAATGCCTCGCACAAGAGTGCGCCCCACTAAATACGTAAACGGAGACAACTTATAAACGACAAGAAATGGCACACCTGAAAGCGCGGCCTGCACAGTAGCTGTACCAGATGCCACCACGGCAACATCAGCTATATGCAATAACTCACGAGCATGGCCAACTACCGGAACAACACCCTTTTGAGACCCAATCAATTCATTAATCCAATTTGAATCTAAACCCGAAGCTACTGGAATTACTGCCTGCACCCCTGGTCTAGCTAAACGAATCCTCTCAAACGCTGCAAGCATAGGACTTAATAAGCGCTCAACTTCACTCTTACGACTACCGGGAAGTAGTGCAATAACAGGGAGCTCTGCATTAAGACCAAGAGAAGAAAGAAAGTCTAGGCGAGATAAATCGACAGGCGGCAAATCAATAAGCGGATGCCCAACATACTCGACATCAATATCGTAAGATTGATAAAACTCAGTTTCAAATGGAAAAATCGCAGCTACTTTGTCTACGTATTTTTTCATCGATTTCACTCTGCCTTTTCGCCATGCCCAGAGCTGTGGGCTAATAAAATAGATCACCTTTATGCCCTTTTTCTTGAGCGCTCGTGCCAGACGAAGGTTAAAGTCCGGAAAATCAATTAAAATAGCGAGTTTAGGCTTGTACAAATCCACACTTGCCAGAAGCGACTTGTATGCTCCGTAGATAGACGTGATACCACCAAACAGCTCTACAATCCCCATAATGCTAGCTGCCTGTTCGGCGTCAACTATGGTATCCATTCCAGCGCTTCTTGAGCTGGAACCGGCCATGCCGTAAACGTGAATATTGTTATTGCTTTCGTTTATCTTTCGAACTAGTGCAGCTGCATGCTCATCTCCTGAGGCTTCTCCAGCAACTACCATAATAGAAATATTTCCTGTCAAAGACATTTTTTAGCGAACCCCCATTTGAAAATCCTCTAGATGCTCTTGCCGAAGCTCCTCTTGAAGATGATGACTTGCTTTCATAACATTCATACTTTCACTAAACGCTGTTTGAATTCGGCTAACAAGCTCTAGTGCCCGCAAGCCATCCTCTCCAGTAACTTCAGGTGTCGTTCTATGAATCACTGAGTCAAGAAACGAACTTATCTCGTCCTCTAAGGCATCACGCTCCTGTATTTTCCTTTCGGTAATTGAAATCTCGGGAAACCCTTGATTATCAGTCGTCTCCTTTCGAGTATACATTTTTAGTTTTTTCTTCTCATAATCAAGAGAAATATAAACATTCGGCTGAAATACTCGAATGGAACGCTCGGACTTGAACGCTGCTCGGCTTGCTGAAACATTAGCGATAACTCCACCTTCAAACGTCAATCGCGCATTAGCAATGTCAACCGAATTAGTTAAAACAGGCACTCCGACAGCTTCTACACGACTTAATTTACGTCCAACAAGATGCGAAACAATATCAATATCGTGAATCATCAAGTCTAGCACAACGTCGACATCGTGCCCACGTCCTTTAAACTTCGCAATGCGCCTGACTTCAAAAAACCAAGGCTCTGTCAGCACTCCTTTCATCTCTCGAAAAGCTGGGTTAAATCGCTCAAGATGTCCAACTTGAAGAATTCGACCATGAACTTTTGCAGTATCAATTAAACACTGTGCTTCCTGCTTGGTGGTGCACATTGGCTTTTCCACCAAGACATCAATACCATGCTCAAGCAGCCACTTAGCTATTTCGAAATGAGTCGACGTATTACTTACTATACTTGCACACTGAATACCGAGAGCAGGAAGCTCCTTATAATCAGCGAGATACTGAGTTTTTAAACGTTTCGCAGTTCGCCGAGCGTTCTTCTCGGAAACATCGACAACTGCACAAAGTTCAACTTTCTTAGATTTTGCGAACTTTTCTGCATGAAATTTACCTAAATAGCCAATTCCTACGACAGCTCCCTTGATCACGACATAACTCCTTGGTTATAGTACCTTAATATCTTTTGCTCACTCTCGATACTGAACATCTGACATCCCCTTAGCTCTTTTCAGGTAAAAATCATTCACTAGTGAAATTACCTTAAAATTTAAAAAAAGGGAATTGCTGTTGCCCCCTTGCTAAAACTCGAACTTTGCATGAAGCTCATTGACGAATGCATGAGTTGAGCGCTAATTAAATAGGCATGGGTAATACCTAAACTACTAGAATCTCTACAGTAATTCAGCCTTACTACAAACAGGAAGCGGCATGAAGACTTTCACAAAAATAATATTTTTTTCATTAGTGCTATTAATCTTGGTAGGGCTTGCAGTCCTGTGGAACGTCAACTCGGTAGTCGAGACATTTCGCCCCCAAATTCAAGAGGTTTTATCCAAAGCCGTTTCTGCCCCAGTAACGTTTGGAAAGGTAAACGTTCGCTTTTTGCCAAACATTGCTATTCAAATCAGCAACGTTGTCATTAAGAGCGATTCTGACAACACTAGTGAAAGTTCATCAATCGAAACACTTTTGCTATCAAGTAGCCTTCAGGAGCTCTTTCAAGGACGCGTAGCTGTATCTAACATTGGCATTAAAAACGCTTCCATTACAGCAAAGAAAAATTCTAATGGAATTATTTCAGTAGCTGGAGTGCCTCTTTCTGAAGAAGCCTCACAAGCAGACGACAACACAGGTAGCACTCCAAAAGCAGAACCAAAAACAGCCGCAAAAGTAGATAACAACCCCCATAGCGAAATCACTAGCGAACAGACAAACGACACTCAAGCTTCAACCGGTAGCACCACAGAACCACCGCCCTCTACTATATCGTTTAATATTGATAGTGTAAATATTACAGATACATCGTTTACATGGATTGATGAGTCTGTAGAACCAACACAAAAAATCAAACTATCTCGTATTGATATCGCACTAGCGCAAATCGACTTGAGTGGCAAAGCTCAGGTAGATTTATCCGCTAACCTGCTAAGCGACAACCAAAAAAGTCTTCAACTTACTGGCATCGCAGGGAATCCTTTCGCAGGCCAACCATTGAACCTCAATCTTACCCTTAGTGACATCAATCTTACTAAGCTCTCACAAATTCTCGACGCATATAACCTTACTGTCAAAGATGCACACATTGCTAATACCATTTCTCTCTCTTCATCCATCTCAACACAGAGTAACAAAATAATTCTCACAACTAAATTAGATGGCAACAATACTGATTTAAAATTTGCAGATTTATTTCAAAAAAACACCGGCACGGACCTTAGCTTAGATCTCAAAGCTGCTGCTTCATTTGACAAGAGCGTAGCGGCAAATACTGTGAATTTCAGACTCGGTGACATTTTCTTGAACTTACCTTTTACGATTTCACCAGGTGGCGATATGATAAGCCTCAGCTTAAATTCGTCTCGATTTCCACTTGATAATCTAAGCACCATGTTCCTCCCACTAAATCCATACAATTTAGTAGGTAACTTAAAAAGCGCGTTAGCGGTTCAGTTAGACCGCTCAAAGAAAAACTTAAACCCAAACGTTAACGGCACAATTGAGCTACACGACGTTGGAGCTTCGATATCACTTCCAGCGAAAAAAAATGTCGCCTCCCGCACTCTGAATGTAAAGAACGCAAACGCAACGATAGCCTTCAAAGAAGACACTGTCTCATCTAAAAACGTAAATCTAACAGTCGCTGACCAGGAGCTGAATATAGCATTTAAACTCTCGTCGTTGACAAATCCGGCTCTTGCGTTAGTGCTCAAATCAGAGCACTTAAAACTAGGCCAGATACTTAAATCTATGGCTCACGACATAGAAAAGCTAAATGATTCTTTTTTAGACGATTTAAGAATCACTGCCACTTATGGCACTTCAAACGGCACAGGTAGCACCCAGTTAATTTCAAAAAAAGCACAAATTGCAAAAATCGACGCTAATGATATTAAAATAGCTGTCGATTTAAAAAGAAAATCTGTAGTTCTTAAGCCTAGCTCGTTAAATGTTTTCGGGGGTAGCATTGATGTTAATGGGAAATTATCTAAGGGTCCTTCACAACACGCAAGTCTCACGCTAAAGGGCTCTGGCCTCAATGCTAAAACCATTTCAAAAGCAGTAATTCCCCCGACGAGTAGTATTTCGTTAAGTGGCACCTTGAGTCAAATTGCAGCGAGGGCCAACACAAACATAGCTGAACTACTTCCGACTCTTTCTGGTACAGCTAACTTTGAGCTCTCTAAAGGAGCGATTGAAGGAATTAACATTGTCAACGAAGCCCTTTCGCAAGTCACTCAGATTCCCGGACTCACAAATGCTCTAAACGCTTATATTCCCCAAGAGCATCGCGCTACCCTAGATGGGAATGCAACTAAGTTTGACAGATTCACGGGTGATTTTAATATTGAAAAACAAAATGTTTCCGCTAAAACAATCCTTCTTGAGCATCCGCTGTACAACATCAGTGGTCGTGGAGATATAGGCTTTGATGGGTCGGTAAATTTAAATACACAGCTTCAACTAACTCCACTACTAGCAAAGGGCATGGTCCTCAAACAACCAAAGCTCAACCTATTACTGGATAAAAACGGAAATATTGTCTTCCCTGTAATTATCAAACGAAACAAGGGTTCACTGCTAGTAATACCTGATACGTCTCAACTACTAAAGCGAGCAGCTAAAAACACAGCTAAAGAAACTATCAAACGTCAGATAGACAAGATAGCGCCAGGACTAGGCGGAGCTAGCGGGGTTCTGGACTCTTTGTTTAAGTAACATATCCCAGAGGCGCTATTTAGAATCTGTATAATTCTTTGCATGCATTAATTTGGGATTAAGGTAATCGGTCAGGTGTTTTTTGCCAAGTTCCACCAATTAAAATAATTTACCCTGTGGTGGACCCCACCGCCTAGATAATATTGTCAGGATTTGCGTAAAAGCAAATTGGCTTTTTTAGAGTCATTTTCGGAGAACATTCAATCTTTTGTGTGCATATAGTTCTTAAACGAATTAAATCGGATATTTAGCCATCAGGTTAGTTCACTTTCGTGATAATCGATAAAAAGTTGCTACACAGAACGTTGTTTAGTGCATAACTTTAAAGAATAGTGAATACTTTCATATATAACGAGTGATAACACGATAGATTTTAGGCTTTAAAGGGGGTGTGCATAACATGGAGACAAACGTTAACACGAAGGCTATTCAGAAGGGCACAGAGCCCACCAATGAATCGCAAACTAAGATGCCATCGAAGGAGGTAATGCCCCGCGCTGTGCTGGTCCCAGTGGGTGAAGGTTCACTGTATGCGCTGGAAAACAATTCCGAAGTGAACACAGGCATGTTACCGACCAAACGCGGTAGGCTTATTGACAGAATCAGGGACAGAGAACAGAAGCCAAATACAGACCATGATAATAACACGGAACCTAGTAATGAACCTGAGCCCAATAGTGACATAGGAAATAACGAATCGTCAAATGAGCAGTTGAGTGTTAAAGAACGAAATCTTGTTCGTGGCGAAATAGTTGCTACGGGAGATATACACAGTAGTGTTGGTCAGGCCATAACAGGTATTAAATCTTTTGGTGTAAAAATACCAAAAGATCCGAATAATAGTGCCCCATCAGATCTGAGACTTTCCTCGGGAGGGGTTCAACTTGAGATAAAATATGCTGATGATTCCTTAACTAACACCAGTACAGCCTTTGGTATGAAGGGTAATGATATTGCTTTTCGTATGGATGTAGATCTCGACAATTACAGTTATAAATATACACAGTCTCTACCGCTAGATCATCCTAATTGGGCTCATTCAGAACATCCCGAAGTATCCTCCGCAGACAATGCTATTATATTGCGATTTGGTCTCGAAGGTGGCAATGAGATTCGTCTTCAGGTTGAGGATCATCGGCCAGAGTCTAGGGCAGATGTGCCTATGTTTAATGCAAATCTCCAGGACGAAATTACTGGAAATGTACTTCGCAATGACCTGGAGAGTCCAGAAGGCATAAAAATAAAGAAAGTAATAAATTTAGCTGGCCAATTTCAGTTTGAGAGTGAATTTACAGATAATGATTTAAATCACGGTCTAGGTCTTTCTAGTGGCACGTTTCAACTTAATCCTCTTAATGGAAACTTTGCTTATACCATAGATCGGACCAAAGAATTGCCAGCACCGGATCGAGTTAATTACTCTTATTCAAACGATGATTTTCCAACCCAACACAGTAATGGTGGAGCTACCTTTAACAAACTTGATATCGACTACAATGACAAAAATGATGTCCTCAAAGTCAAAGTCAAAGTAGATAATCAGCAAGAAGCACCTGATGTTAATTACCTTAAACTACTTATTTCAAGCGGTCAGGAACACGGTAAGGGGATTCAACTTCATTTCGATATCACTAATCCTAATGAGACAATATTGACAGCTTACAAGAGTAATGACATTGAAACATTGTACGCACCAAATGCTTCATCTCAAGAATTGCTTGGAACATCTCTGAGCAATGACAATCCTTTTACTGGAATTTCAGTGGAGCGTTCCGGCGAACGTGGTTACACTTTCAGTGTTCAAGTAGATATGAAGAAATTTGAAGATGAGTTCGGGGAGCCATTGTATACTGATGATATTGAAATTGCTGGTTCTACATCCGTCATGAGAGATGTTAACTATTATGGCGATGGTTATATACAGGATATTGACCCTATGATGGGTGTGGATGGAAAAGGCCTCAATAGTATTATTTACTTTAAAGATGCCACGCAAGTAACAAAAACAACGACACTCGAAGATTTTCGTTTAATGTTGGAAGATAACGACGGAAGCTATAGTTATTCTCAGTTTACAATTACTCACAATGAGAACACAGGAGAAATTGCCTTGAACCCAAATGATGATCCTAGGGGGCAATAAGGTTGTAAAACTAGTACGTGTGTAGGCGACAACTGAAATAGGCCCAAAAAGAACAAAGGTAGTGCCCAGTCAAGACGCAGGAATGCGCTGTCTTGGAGAGAGCGTGCTTCAAAACTAGTACGTGCTTTTAAAACTAGTATTTAAAACTAGTACGTGCTTTTAAAACTAGTACGTGCTTTTAAAACTAGTACGTGCTTACTTTTTAAAACTATCCAAGCACCCTTTCCCAATAAATTGCCGATAATGATTCCGAAAGAATAAATCCACAATCATTTTCGTTCGCTCCCTCTTAGAGCGTTATCAGTAGAGGTGTATTATAAATGTCAAGAAATAGAAAATTATTCATTAACGGCACTTGCATAGAAGTATGTTTTCGAACAGAAGAAGGACTGCCGCTAGTAGCATCAGCTTATATGCTTATTATCCTTAAGGGAATTATTGCGCGAGCAAGTGAACTATACCCTGTTACCACTTGTCATGCTGTTTTTTTATCGAACCACGCACACATGATCTTAGTCGTAGATGATCCGGAATGTGTTGATAAGTTTATAGGCTACATAAAGCGTGAGTCAGCTCACGCAATTAATCGCCTTTTAGGACGAAAAAAGCATACAATCTGGTGTAATGGATATGACTCTGTTATTCTACTAGATGCGCAAAAAGTCATGGAACGAATTACATACATATACACGAATCCCCAA
>JAVJHY011578822.1:0-10671 GCA_035593235.1 Phascolosoma agassizii | reverse complement strand
CGTTAGGATCATTGGTCTCTACTTCGTTAGGATCATTGGTCTCTACTTCGTTAGGATCATTGGTCTCTACTTCGTTAGGATCATTGGTCTCTACTTCGTTATCATTATTACGAGATGAGGAAGACTCTCCGATCTCAAACTCTACAGATTCCTCAACATCATTATAACTAATCGTTACTTTATATTCTCCAGCT
This sequence comes from Phascolosoma agassizii, assembly GCA_035593235.1. Taxonomy (NCBI): domain Eukaryota; kingdom Metazoa; phylum Annelida; class Sipuncula; order Phascolosomatiformes; family Phascolosomatidae; genus Phascolosoma; species Phascolosoma agassizii. The sequence goes on along the minus strand of JAVJHY011578822.1, from coordinate 10,477 downwards.
GCCCATGTGACTGTTTCATATAATTTAGAAAAAGCATTCTCAACATTTACGGGTACATACTCATTTACAATTTGTTTACCATCATTAAGATCAATTATTTGAATTGGGATTAAGTTAACTGTTTCATCACCTTGGAGATCAATAGTACCAGATATACCTACTAATTCACCTTTAGAATAAACAGATTTGTCAGTATCAATTTCAGCAAATGCCAAATTAGAGGAGGCCATAGCAGAAATACCTAACAATGTCATTATTCCAAATACAAATAGATAGCAATGAGAGGATTTCATGTTTACTTACACAGTACATCATTTTACTTTTGATAAAACAATAATCATTTAGTTACGGTATGGTTTCTATTCATGACAAAATAATCCCATAATGACACAAAATTGGTCTCAAGTTGAAAATCAAGCTTTATCATAGCTGTTCAATTTTACTTTATCTATATACTATAATTTGTAAGAAATTCTCTATAGTACATAATTATGTTCAGCTTGTTTTGTATTGAATTTTTACATCAATCATCTCTTGGAATCTTGCCATTTTCATTAAACTCCTCTTGAACACCAGATGTAGCATTTCCGTATTTTATGTTCAATTCCTTGTTATATTCAATAATTTCATTTTGGCTAATTGCAGCCTCTTGCTGGAAGATTTTTGTTGCCTCTACTGAAGACTTGCCTTCTTCAAGTGCATATTCCTTGGCCTCACGTGCATTATCTGTCCTCTCTTCTGTGAACAAGAATTGGTGCCAAAAGATATCCTCTACAGAAGAGTCAATGTCGGCTAAAAATCTCAAAAATGCATTTCTGGGTGTATGTAATTCATTTTCATCCTCAAAGGATTTCAATTCATTTTCCAATTTTGAATGCGTCTGTAGTCTCTGCTCTGATATGGCCTGTTGCTCCTCAGAAAGAATCTCTTTCTTTATGTTCTCTGTCTTTTGTTCCTCCATTTCCTCAAGAATTGCCCTTGAAAGGATATCATATTCACTGTTATCATAGTTGCTTATCTTTGGAATTTTTTCTTTTGAATCTACATTATTTTTTGAAATCTCAGAGGATGACATAACTTGATATGTTACTTTTGTGTCTAGGTACAATGTATCTTTTGTTGCATAGACTGTAACTGTGTGTTCTCCTAGTTCTGCAGGAACCTTTGATGTAATTGAAAATTCTCCTGCAGAATTAGTAGTTGCAATACCCACACTAGATGGAAAGTTTACCTGGATCTCTACATTGGATAATGGATTATCATCAGAATCTGTTACAATACCATTAACGAAAGGATATTGTGCAAGCTCAAATATAGATAAACTGTTTATGGAAAGAGTCATACCGTTCTCGTCAGCCCATACTGAAGGTGTAAAAAGTAATCCTACAACACCAACAGACAATAGTGTTATCAAAAGAGAAATAATTGAAATTCGAAGCATTCCTCTTTATTTAAAAAAATGAAATTAATACTCAATATCTAAAAATATGATCAGAGTATTTGAAAATTGTTGACTCAAACAAAATGTATGTAAAACAATCTCAAAATTTTATGCACAATATTATAATTATTTAATGTTAGATTGTTTTTAAGAAAATATAACACAATATTCTAAAAGAAGATGAATGGATAAAACTAAGACATAAACTCTATTCTTATCTCAACTAACGAAGTGAATTATGAAACATATTCATTGATGAATCATTAAAACATTGTTTTGTATGTACGGTGTGGTTTTGTTTGGATATAACCAGGATGGCAATTTCGTTTAAACCAATAATTATTAGATCAGATTTTGTTCAAAAAAAATCAGAGTTTTGTCCTGTGATTCTTCTGAAACTAAAGATGTCATCGTTGGCAAAGTCGAAAGCAAAATTCTTAAAGAAGAATTGTTAACTCCTGATGAGGCAAAGGATGCAACCTACTTTCTTCATTTTTCTGTTACCAAGATTTAGCCATCTAAAAAATATCTCGAGAATCTTTTTATGATCATGACTTGACCAAATTTCCTTTCCTCGAGGATTCTTGTATGTATTATTAATAATCAGAACTAATCTATCAACATCTCTTTTTGTCAGGCTATTCCAATCCTTGTCAATAATTTCCTTGGAATTTTTGACGATTCTGCTTAGATTCAACAAGATTTCAAGATGTTTTTGTCTTCCTGCCTTTGCCAGATTATCTATTTAGGCATATAACATACAAAATGTCTTACATGGGTTTAAACAAAATTGATGGGCCCTCGGCGAGATTTGAACAAAATGTTCGAATCCCTTACTCTTATTTTTGGGATTACTTTGGCCCCAATCATACACAAAATCAATTTTCAGATAAAGAGTTATGACCAATCAATATCTTGAAGTGAGTCTAGTGGTTTGCGTTTGCTTAATGCTTCATGTTTGCGACTTAAATGCTCAGTCATAGAATCACCTGATTTGAGATTAGATGCAAATTTAACACCACTTTTATCCTCAATTTCAGATAGTCCCACTTGAAATACTTTGAATTCATCTAACCCGAGTGCTTCAAGATCATCCAAGTTCTGAGTAAGAACAAAACCCTTAGATTTTAGATTTCCTTCTTCCACAAAAGTAATGATTTTCCAAAAATCTAGCGGAATCTTCTCACATCTGTATTCTCTATCTGTATCACGAAAAATTGGCCCGCTAAAAACACTTACACGCAGATTTTCAACATCTGTATCCTCAAATACTGCATTTTCAAGATTTCCCCATAACCCACCATAACTAGAGCGGTTAAAATTATCCATTTGAGGAGCAATATTGGTAAAATAAAATGAGTCTTTGTTTGCCTTTTTAGCTTCCTTGAGATTACCCCATACCAAATCTGCACGGCGTGCAATATGGCCTCTATCTAATCTATTATCTGCATAAAGTTTTTTTCCAATTTGGAATTCATCTGGGATACTAGGATCAAACACAAATGAAATTCCTTTTCGGCTTACTCTTCGGATATTCATCCCATCAATGTTCCAAGCTACCCAAAATGCTAGCTTTCTTAATGTGTTGAGAGATAATGAAAAGTGAGTGTAATTAATTATTTCACTTCCATTTTCTTTGTATACATTTTTCATGTTTGGTGAATTTAATTTTGGGAGTTGGATTGGTGTAGAAAGAAAATTTTGATCATATCCATGACCAATTGCATGATGTGTCTTTAGCGGAGGTTGTAAAGATATTTCAAGTTTTTTGAAAATAGATTTAGGATAACAAGCTATTGCATATTCATTAGGATTTCCTGGTCCTTCACCTGCAAAATGAAGTCCAGCCATGATGTTGGTTTCTACCCCAGTGGTTGTCCTAAAAAGCCAAACAGAACCAGAATCACCTCCCATACTTACTTCACCGTTACTAGGTATGTTATCAGGATCAAGTCCTATCTCAAATCCCCCTATTTCTTGCTCTCCTATGGAACCACCATAATCAAGTTTGGATATAGTATCAACCCGAGTTATTATTCCATGAGTGACGCCAGTAGTTCTTCCACTCTTGATGACTTTGTCTCCAAGTTCTGGTTCCCCTATCTTTTCAATGGTTGTTTTAATATCAATTATTTCAGTACTGAAATCACGATCCTCAATTGTGGCTATCGCACAGTCGCCTGCTAATCCTAAATGAGACCTGGTAAGTTTACCAAGTCTGTTTAAATGAGTTCGATTATCATCAAAAGGTCCAGGTTGCATAACATCATCACCAATACTTCCATTAGGTCCCTGAATAACATGCCAATTTGTAAGAATGTACGGAGTCCCATCAAACTTGTCATAAACAATGCACCCGATTGTTCCAGCTGTTTCTTCCACATGTGCAACACTTGCTCCGGAAAGTATTGGATCTAACCGTTTTTTTCTATCAGGTGTAATTACTTCTTGTAAAAGACGATAATCTGTTTTAAATTCTCTTTCAAGTACATTAGTATAGATATTGATGTTTCCGATTTTGATTGATTCGGGAAGGGGTAAAGTGCCAAGACTCTCAAGCATATCAGTTGTTGCTTTTTTCTTTACAGTAAACTGGATTGCAATTTCTTTGGTTGGTTTTCCGTCCTTAATTCTATAACCAATTCCAATCGAAGACACATTTTTATCCTTTAGATATTTACGGCCTTCAGTTCTGATAAAGGAACGTAATTTTGTCATTAGTGTTTTGGAATCATCTTTATTTTGTTTAGATTTTTTTTTGTTAGAGTCACTGGACATAATTAGTTAAAATACGAACTAAGTATTAAAATTTAAAAATATTCAACAATAACAAAATGAAAATCAGATTTTTGAAAGTAATTTTACAAAATCTGCACGATGTAGAGAAGATAATACTCAAAGAACAACAGACTAGGAGAACTTATGAACTTCCCAATTTTGATTTAGACAAGCAATGAATGGGATAATCATAGGTTGCGGCATTACGGGGCCTGTCCTTGCACTATCGTTGAAACGCGCAGGAATTGATTCTGTAATTTATGAAGAACAGGAAGCACCTTTGGATCATGTTGGCTTGGTGATCTACGTGGGACCGTCGGGTTGTAATGTGCTCAAGACACTTGGATTGTATGATAAAGTAAAGCATACATGTTCTGTATGTAAGAGTGTAGAATTTAATAATCATGCAGGCAAGAATATCGTATCAGTTGACCTTGGCAATCACGAGCAAAGATTTGGCGCAGGAACAATTGCCATCAAACGCGGCGAGATAAATAGGATACTCCGAGAAGAGGCAAACTCGCAGGGAATCAAGATAGAGTGGAAAAAGAGGCTAAAAGACATTCAAATTACAAAGGAAGGTTCTGCAATGGCATTGTTTGAATTAACTACTTTTATCAAGAATGGGGAATAAAAGAAAATCATTAAGATACTTGTTTTCTAAGTTTTTTAATTGATTTCATATGTATTTGGAACTTTTCTTGGTCATAAAATAGATGTAGGGGGTTCCAGTATACGAGCCCCCCAAGTGAACGCCCTCGGCGAGATTTGAACAAAATGTTCGAATCCCTTACTCTTGTTTTTGGGCTTAAGTATGGTTCCAAGCGATGAGATATTACTTGAAATTTAGTTCCTAGCACATTTTATACGTGTTTTAGAGGATCAAGAGGAACAATCTAATTTCTCTTTGCAGTGTTAGGTAATGGACTGGTTCTACACTAAACAATTTGAACCCATTCAGATTAATCTATTTTGAACCGTAAAGGATCGGGCCCGAAGGGTTCCTGAACATTCTTATCTCTAATCAGATCCCAAATATGCACGGATATACATCCCTTTCTGATCAATTCTTTGGATTACTCTGCAGACAAGCTAAGATGCATTATTGTCCCAGTATTTCATCCTAAAAGTTTGATCTTAGAGCCCATCATCTTTGTGTTGATTCCACTATACATCCCATCTTCAAAGTATGTTGAATTCTCGTAAGTGACAAAGAGGACAATGTCTGTTGTCTGTAATGCCTTGAATTTTATTTTCTCATTCTTGATGATGATGCTCTCCCCTCTTGCCAATTCAATATTTTCATTAACCAGCACTTTCCCGTCAAATACATAAAACAATAATGTTGGATTATCCTCTTGTAGTTCTGGTAAGACTGTATCTTTTTCTGCCTCTACCCTGATATCATAAATCGATGTCTTGCTTCTGATGTGCAATGGAAATTCCTTGTTTTGTCCTGCAATTGGCCTCCATTTGTTGATGCTGTATGTGTTTTCAAAATCATGAAATTGTACATTTGGTTTCAGACCTTGCTTTTCTGGACGAATGAATATCTGTAATCCCTCTAATCATTTTATCTTCTAACGCCAATCCTTCATGATAGAATAGATTGCCTGCATTCATCATCATCAATCTTTTGTCAGATACTTTTTCTTCAAGTCCTTCTGAATCTTTGTGGTTTAGTTTTCCATTTCTCAGGTAAGTCAGAATTTCATCATCTTTGTGCGGTGCATGGGAACAAGTGTGCCAGGGCTTACCTTGGCATGATCTATCCGTCCTATGGTTCCAATCCCAGTATCTTCATTGCTTTCCAGTTCCTTGCCTGGAAGCAGTATCTGTATTCTAAAACCTCCACTTTCAAATTCTTTCTTTTTATGATTTTCAATTTTTTTAATCATGATTATTCTTTCAGTTTCAACATCACTGAGATATTATGCTGTGAAAATTATTCTGGCAACAAATCACTCATTACAATTTGAATTAACTTAGAACCATTTTCACTGGTCCAATCCTTTGCAAGTTCGGCAATAATTGCATTGGTCGTAGTCACAATCACTCCATTTTTCTCCATTCTTCTAATAGCCATGTCATCTGCCATCTTTGAGGGAGATCCTGATGCATCAGCAATTGTAATAATATCAAATCCCTCATCTTTTACGCTTATAGCTGGAGGTGCAAGACATACGTCTGTCGTAACGCCTGCCATGATCAATGTCTTTTTTCCGGTTGCACGTACAGCATCTGCAAAATTCTTGTCATTCCAGCAGTTGACAATCCCCCCACGTTTTATTCTGTTCTCATAGTTGTCTGGCGCAATCTCTTTTAGTTGAGGCATCAATGGACCTTGGGCATACTCTTCCATGCTGCTTGTGAGAACCAACGGCATGTCTAAGGCAACTGCAACCTTTGCCAAAGCTGCTGCATTTTTTTCCATCTCCTTTTGTTCAATTGAACGAACCCATCTCATTGTTCCAATTTGGTGATCAATGAGAACTATTGTGGTATTTTTTGGGTCTAGCTCTTCTGTGGATGTCATAACTTTTTTTCAGTTTGTTTATTTTTAAATTGTTTGTGAAAAAAAGGTAAGTTAACTTATGTTTGGCTTTGTTTTGGTTTTTTTGGAAAAACTATCTTTTTCTTTTAGGGTTGATGGTTCACGTCCAAAAGCATCCTTAAAATTTGAAAATCTTTTGTCTTCAAAAACTTCATCTTTTTCATGTTTGATGGAAAATGCAGTCATCTGTTCCAGTATGGGAAGTAAATCTAGGCCTTTTTTGCTAATGCGATATTCCCTTTTTGAAGGATGATTATCCTGAGTCTTTTTGTCAATTAAGCCTGATTGTTCCATTTCCTTGAGACGTAAAGACAATGTCTTGGTGTTGATTCCATCAATTAATTCCAGAAACTGAGAAAACCGTGTTTGTTTTGCAAAATACATTTCTCTGAAAATTTGAAACACATATTTTTTCTTTATTATTTCAAACGTGTTGTCCATCGGACACTTGACAAATTCCTTTGGTAGCAATCTTAAAGATCTGTATTCTCTCATCTATCAGATATCAAGTTTGATTGTTTTTTATTTGTTAAACAACTACAATATTTATTCTATTTTTTCTGAGATTTTTTCATCTATTTTCCTAGTTAATATACAAAAATAAATTCTCATAGGTTTCTAATCCTACAAAATTTCCACGTGGATACAAAATAATCAAAATAACAATTCAAAATTAATAATTATGTTTTATTCGTTTTATTGCACATGTTAAAGACCCGTCATGAGAATACTATAAGACTTGTAACCCAGCCTAACCATGCTGTTGCTGCTGGATTCATGGCATCGCATTGGGGAGACAAAGAATTTACAAAACTAGGATTTTATGGAAATTGCTCTGATCCTGAGAAATTGTCAGCTGAGGCAATTTTTGGAATTGCAGAACACGACAATGGTTGGTAGGAATGGAAGCAGATCCATCAAGTTCTGAATCAGACAAACTTCCTTCTGGTCTTGTAGAAGTTTTGAGTAACCCTACAGAGGCTACACAACGTTGGCAAATTGGAACTACTAGTTTTGAGGACAGTCATCCTTATGCTAGTCTGCCGACGAATTTTCATGCATATCAATTGTATAATGTGGCACATGAGGAAGAAAGTTCAGTTCATCCGTTGTTTGGAGATTCAAAATCTTTTAGTAATGAAAGTTCTCCTCAAGCAACTTCTCTAATTGAAACCCTGCAAAATCAACAGGAAAGACTCAGACAACGACTTGATAGTTTGGGAGGATGGCACAAAGACGTGATTCGTCCAGAAATTCTTTTGCCGCATGCAAGAATGATGCAAATTATGGATGCCTTGTCATTGTACTTGTGTTCAGATTTCATATCTCCTGTATCTGGAAAAGCCAAAGGATTAGGATGTGATGAAGTTGAGATTAAACATATACCTAGGGAAAATTGGGAAGACAAGATAAAGATGCACATAATTCCTCAAGATGATAACACACTCGTATGTGATCCGTATCCTTTTGATGAAAACAATTTGAGGGTTCCAATAGTTGTAACAGAAATTGAAGACTTTAGTCAAAACGACACTTCTCTAATGGAATTATTTAAAATTCCAAAAAAAATTGTTAGTTTTACTTTTCATAAATAAAAGTAAGAAAATAATATCAAAAATAATCGTATATAGATCCACTAATCATTATTTTGAGAATGGAAAGAATATCAACTATGATTTTTTGTAAAGCCAGGTATACAATAACTTTGTAATTCTAGGCATTATCAAAGTGATCAAAGGTGAGATAATTATGACATTAATTATAATTTCTGCTTCAAAAGGTAAATTGAAATTGGATAACAGTGGCCTTGAGATTGCACCTACTGCAAAAATCAAAGACAAAACTACCATTATCGCAATTAACGTTTGTTTGAAAAAAGATGGTCTTGACATACGTCTTGCATCTTTTGGCCAATCAAACCATATTTCCATCCCACATTCTTCATGAAGTTTTTTTAATGATACTGTGAATTCTTCACTCTCCTTGACCATCGGTTTAAAGTCATCAGACTGTTGCCAAGTTTTTAAATTCTCATAATTAGACCATTGTACAATTACAACATATTCAGGATTTGCAGGATCTTCGGGTTGAATTCGTGTAACATTTTGAAATCCATCATAAGTAGATACTTTTGCAGTAATTTTTTTTACTCCATTCTTCATAATCTTTAGTGTGACCATGTTTTACTTTATGTGAAAGTATCGTAGTAGCTGGGGGAGAATTTTTTTCAGTCATTATTATTTTTGTTAAATGTGTAAGCTACCTCATAATTCTGAACATGAATTTTTGCATGTTTAATTGGATTTTTAGGATGATTCAATACTTTTTTGTTGTGAATAGCATTCTCCCAATCTTCTTTGCTTTTCCATTGGGTATAGTTGAAAATTCTTGTTCCATCAAGACTCTTATGAAAATTAGTGGAAACAAGTCCTGATTGCTTAGATACCACACTTTCAAAGAATTCGATGAGAATGTTTAGTTGCTCCTGTTGAGATTCAGGTTTTACATCGAAATAAAGTACGATTGTATACAAATCATTATTTTTTTCAATTGTGGCCATGTACAAAAACTTGGTAGATTTTCATTTATAATTTCCATGCGGGTCTTAATTTGAATCCCATTTGTTTTCACTATACATCCAATCTTCAAAGTATGCCGAATTCTCATCGGTGACATAGTATGATGTCGCCATCTGCAATAATTTCTGTAACTGTTGTTCATTTATTCTCTGATTATGAAAATTATCTGAACACGTAGGTTTCTGTTTATGTTAACTCATGATCATTTTGTGTACGCTCTCCAGTGTCAGATGCATCTTGTACACCTTGTCTCCCTTTAGCACAAAGATCTGATCATGTTCCTCAAACAGTTCCATCATGTCGTTGATTCCAGCTGAAAGCAAGTCCGATGTCTTGTACGGACAGAACATCAGTCCTCCCACCCTGCTTTTGTTGTATTCATGCTCAATCTTTAATGCCTGAGACAGTGATTTTTTGTCGACAATATCTCCTAAAATAAAATCAACGCAGCAGACGGGTTGACTGTTTGCCTTTTTCATCATCTTTTTGATTATGCTTCCACAATAACTGGCCATGTTCTTTGCAGATGTCTCATAGGGGGTTATTGTTCCATTATGCCATTTTAACTCGTCTAATGTCTTTATTCCAAAATTCTCTACAGGACCAAAATGGCATTTGAACCAGCCACTTTTTTTTGCATAGTAATCCAAGGATCTCAGAAGGCTTGATAGGGACTTGTCATCGGCATACAAAACTAGGTGATGTATCTTTGCGTCATCATCGTCTTTTCTTGACAACCAAGAATCAATGGCATCCTTTACCAGGGAATTTATCGATATCCCTTTCTCTTTTGCTGCATTTCCCATCGTTGCATAAATTTCCTCATCTACACCTCTGACAAGTACGTCTTTTGCCATAATTTCCTGACATCTATCTTATATTAAAATGATAGCAAGTCAACATTTGGAAATAGATTAATATATGATAGCATGCTAGCATATACTATGAATACCACAAGATTCATGGGAATATCCACAGTAATTCTATCAGTAGCCTTGATGGTCTTGTTTGTTCAACCCTCAATAGATTTCTCACAGGATGCTTTTGCAGCAAAGAAGTCTATGGAAAACGATTCTGTAAGGATGATTACACAGACTCTGACACAAGACAATGTTTCATTGGAAT
>JAVJHY011578712.1:0-10862 GCA_035593235.1 Phascolosoma agassizii | reverse complement strand
TCTGTGTCATCTGCAAGCTTGTAAAGATCAGCAGTCTCCCTGTTGGTCTTTGCATCATCGTATATGATGTTCTTGAACCTGACCATGCGAGTTATTGCCTCGTCTTTCTCAAGTGGATTGTACCACATCTGTATCTGGGAGCAGATTCCAAAGATTTTGGTAATCCATGCATATGGTAGCGTTGCAGGAATTCCATCTAGTGTGAATGTCTTTGAGAATAGTTTTTCTCCCGTAACGAGATTTACATTATCATCATCGTTGTCATTTTTTTCATCATCATCATCTCTTGGCTCTATCTCTACGATTTCCATCATGGAAAAATGCTCCTTTATTATCCTAAACTGTGGTGGAGAAACACCTGACAAGTATTCTAGTCTGTTTTGCTCCAGTGTATCGGCAATGGGCACATGTGATTCAACATGAACTTGCATTACTGGCATGTTTTGGATTTGTTCCTCCACTGTAATTGGTACAATTCTTCTTGACATTGTAATCTTGATCTTGTCATCAATGACATTTAGAATATCAAAGAATTGTCCGAGCCTTTGCACCTGGGCCTCCTCTGATAAATTGATGAAATTAGTAGGAATGATGCTGTAACGATACGCAAAACTGTTTGCAGAAGCGCGCTTCTTCATCTTCTTTTTCTTAGGCTTGTCTTTTTGCTTGATGACAATCTCGTGAGATTTTTCTTTCTTTGCAGACAGTGATAGTTTCACAGAACTTGATGAATCATTTGTATAAAAGGCAGAAATAATCGGTTCAGACTGATAACCCCCTTTTATGTAAACAAATGATGATACTTTATGTCAACAGAACTGCCTCATCTAGTGGTTGCACTGGTTTCATTTGGAGTTGGTGTCTTTGTGACGTGGTTTCATTATGGAAGAAGACCAAAAAAGAAATCTAAATAATATTCTATCACGTCATAAAACCAAGACGTTTATTCCAAAATTTGGAATTTATGTTGGAACAAATTAATTGTTAAAACATTACCAAATATCTTCCAGATATTTTATTATTTTTAGAAAAAATTATTTTATTATTTATTATTTACTCATAGATTGATAAATATTTAATAAATTAGAATAATTAATTTTGATTTAAAGATATGGTCCGCAATGAGGAAAACATTGTGTAATACCCATACGATAATACTTTCCATTGTGTTCAAGATAAAATATTTTTGAATTGGCTAGATTTTCTAGTCTTTCATTTAGAGTAATTTGTAATCTTTTAGTCATTACATTAGTAAGCTCACAAACCGTAGGATTAGAATATTTTTGGTGATTGTATTGATATTAGTTAGATGTGAAAATTATTCGTATAATCTTAGTTATAATCGTGTAAAGTATTCATCCTCAGTTAGCTTGTTTTTGGTCTTAATTAGAAATATTGACTACAAAGGTTTCAAGTACAGAATCAGAGGATGATATTGAGACAGTATAATTCCCTATAATGCGTGAATGTCCACATGAGTTTAACAATATTTTCCATTCATTAAGTGAGTGTGGTTTTTGGGGATTTTCTGCACTTGGTTTTGAACAAATCTTGACTTGCTCTCCTTCTGGATTAAACACTTCTACAAAATAATCGCTTGGAATGTTTCGTAGATTCCAAATTTTTGTTGAAATCCAACTATAGTCTGGAAATTCAGAGTAGGGTTGTACATAAGTTACTGAAATTGGCACATGTGAAGAATCGTAGTTTTTATTTTGAAGAATTTTACTTGTAAAATAATCCATTTCTACCCATCCTCTATCAACTAGCTTGCCTACCGATTTTGATTTTACACATAATGCTTCTCTAGTTGATTCCTTTACAACTTTTTCAAACCCCTGTCTACACATTATATTTTGTAACATCCAATTGATAGCCCAGTCTTCATCAGTGACTAATTCTTTAGAGATTTTTTTTGGGGGATTGTATTCTCCCTCAAATATTTTTTCTAATTTTGTATTATCGGGTGTCCTTGCCACTAGACCAAAATCGACTTGGTAGATTGAATCCATGTGTAGAATTTCCTTATTTTGAATTTCATCAAAAATAATTCTAGCATAATAAAATGGAGGTAATACTTCTCCTAGCCCTCTTGAAATTCTTGTTTTAATACTATCTTTTACTATGCTTTCATTTTGAAGTAGTTTACCATCCACATATTCTTGTAAAACAAGTTCAGATTCGATTTGCCAAACATCAGGTTTAGAAATTCCCATGTACTGAGAATAACCATCTTGAATAGAAAATAATCCTAGAATAAAAATTCCAAAAATGATAAAAATTATGTTTTTCTTTGACATGACTATTCCACTAGTTCACCCTCTATGAAATGAGGACATTTGGGATTACAATAAAAAATTCCAACCCAATACGATTTTTCATCGTATTCTACATAATATTGATTGTATGGATCAGATTTCCCCAAATTAGATTCTATCAAAAATGATTCTAGTTTTTTTGTCATGTTATTTTCCATTGCAACTACCGTTGTGTGAGTAATTTTTGGAAGAAGTTCGCTTGTAACTGGGTCTACAGAAACATAACTACCGGCATTAAGAAAACCATTTTCTAATCCAAATTCTTTTAAAAATTCCTTGTCTACTTTAATGTAATTAACATCCTCATGAAAACCAGTTTTTTCTATTGAAATTCGTCCAGGTCCTGATGGTTCTTCAAAAATTGAAACTGTAAAGTAAATAGGAATTATTATTGCGGTTCCAAAAATTATTTTGTTCCACATACATAGCACATAGATTTTACTAGCTTATTTGTCCACCCTGCTTAATTACCACTTTGGCCCATCCTTAATGAGTAAATGTTGATTGATAAAATCAATATTATGTGTAATACCGTTCGAGTACTCAAAGTTTGATCGCATTGAGTTACTAGTTAGATTTTTTTATCATTATATGTCATTTCAAGAAGTGTATTTTCCAATACCATTTTTTAATGCATAATCTGTAGGGTTACTGTCTTATCATACGGTTTTCTTCATAATCTTAGATGGGATTAAGATTTTTTGGAATTAAATCATGGAATTGTTTCTACTCTGGTAGAACTACCCACAACTATTTTTGCATATCTAAAGTTTTCACCGGATGGATTATCCCTAGATTTTGACCAAATATTATCTGCTGCTTCTTTAATTTGTTTAAAATTAACTACTAATGACATGTCTTGGTTTGCTTTATTTTTTAAATCAAGATATGCAAGAGTCCTTATAGTTTTACCATTTATTGGGATGTTTTGATTCTTAAATTCTGTTTCAAGTTTAATTAATACATTTGTCGCAGAAGGAGAATCCAGATGTTCATTTATTTCCTTTTGAACGCGGGCAATTTCCTTTATTTCAATTTTTAATTCATCCAAATGTTTCGATTCATAATTTTTTAATACATATGTATAGTAATCATTGATGGCGTAACCATCTTCATCTATAGAAAATTTTTCAGAACGTTCACTTGAAAACATTCCCTGTTCTCCGATGTCAATTAAAAAAAGTGCTTTTTCACCTACTAACTTGGGCATTATTTTGGGCGCAATTGTCGAATTTGTCAGAATGAGGTTGGTCTAACCCAGAAAAATCCAAAAAAGAGATTAAAACTGATGCTAAGAGCAAAATTAATTTCAAGACATCCCTGTTGTCAACTTTCTGTAAATAAGAAATGCTTGAATCTTTAATTATGATAAAAAAAGAATTGTTTTATGTATCAGGTTTTTTTGTCACTATTTTTGGTAACTGGAATGATATTATTTTCAATTAGTATAGATTCTCATGCAGAAATCGAAGAAGAATTACTACCCCCACTAAAACAGATGAAAAGTGGCATTCCCTCATATAATGTAATATGTAAAGAAGGTTTGGTGCGTATTTTCAAAATCCATACGGCCAATCCGAGTTGTGTAACAGACTCATCCGTAGATAAACTACTACAACGTGGATGGATAAAACCAGAACTACCTGATGTACAATTTCTTACAGAGAAAATAGAGTATCAAAAAGGAGAACACATAGCGATTACAATGAAGAATTTAGGTCCAAGTACATTATGGCAATCAGGGAATCAACTAAATTTTGTGATTGTTGATGAAAATGGGGGACACGTAAAAATCTTTGGGGGTGGTGGTATGTATGGCAGTAAGATAGAATTTAATCCAGATGATGGGATATATTATACATGGAATCAAATGAATAATGAAAATGAATTTCTTGTTGAATCTGGAGAATATACAATTAAAACTGAATTAAGAGATTATACAGGTCCATACACACCAACCAAAACAATAATCATTACTGATTAGATATGATAAGGAAATTCAAAACAATGAAATTTTATTACTCTAGTTTATTTTTCCACCATCCTTCACAATAACCTTGCTTCCATCCTTTACAAGGAGATGCTTGTTTGCAAAGTCAATGCCAAGTGTCAGTCCAGAAGGGATAGTGAGGGTTGCATCATTGTCAACAATTACATTTCCCTTGATCAATACAGTGTCTTTTGCCAATGTACAATCCCTTGTAACTATCCAGTCATAAGGGGTCAGATCATCAGGGAAACACTCGACTGTTTGATTGGGGGTAATTGGATGCGTACTGGCAAGTACAAATGATTCTACGGTGGTAGCATTAGATTCAGATTTTATCTCAACAGTCCACTGAGTAGATGTTTCGGGCGCATTGAAAATAACAAATTCTGTATTCTGTACAGAAGACTTGCTGTCTAAAAAAAGATTTCCGTTAGAATCTTTGATTGTCAAAGATAAGTTACTCACAGTAACATCGCCGGGACTTATAATGGTAAATGTGGGATGCTTCAACCAAGTAAGGAAGACTTTTGTTTGTTGACCATTTGTTACGGATAAATCAAAAGTTTTGGTTTGAGAATCTTGTATAGTATCTTTTATTATTTTGTCACCATCATCTGCATATTGTAATGACTTGGATGCATTAATCTCTCCAAAACCCCAATTGTTAGGGATGCCAGTTCCAGACCCAAGGTCATACAAATCCGCATCATAAATGGAATTTCCTCTCCAGTTTGCACCTGTAAATAATGCTGCCTTTATCTCAGGTGGGAATAGTTCTGGATGTGCTTCTAACAACAATGCTGCCGTACCTGAGACATGAGGGGCTGAAAAGCTAGAGCCAACAACATCACCATAACCAGTAGAAGTATTATCGTTTGGAGAGTTTATGTTGGTTCCAGGTGCAACAATATCAGGTTTTAGTCGTCCATCTAAAATTGGACCATGGCTGCTAGTAGAATGCATAATAAAATTTTGAGGATTATCTGGATCATTTTTATCATCCATATTACCAACTGCTATTACGTTAAATCCAGTTGCAGGTGGAATAACCAAACCACTTGGAGTGTTAGTTCCTGCTGCAGCTACAACTATAGCACCAAGATCCACTGCTTCGTCAGCAGACAGGCTTGCGGTGTTGTAAACACCTCCATCATCTTCACTTACAGCAAGTGATAGATTCAAGACTCTTGCACCGTTAGTAACTGACCAATCCATTGCACGTGCTATCTGTTCAGCAGTAAATCCGTTTCCAGCGGAAACTTCAGGTACCTTGACATTAAATAACTGTGCACCTGGCGCAACACCTTTTTTATCAAAATTTGGGGAATTTCCCTGTCCGGCAACTATTCCTGCTACATGGGTACCGTGACCTAACCCTGGAAAAGCATCATCATAAACTGAACCTGTAGATGATGATGGACCAGAAGAAGGGCACCCTCCACGTGCTGTATCATTGCATACAATCTGGTTTATGACAGTACTTGTACTGGATATTGGAATGTCCTGATGTGGAATCTGGTTTATTCCGCTATCAATTATTGCCACAGTAATTCCGGTACCATCAAAAGAATTCACATCTCCAGGTTCAGCGTCTATTGCATCCTTTGAATCATCTAGCATAAACTGACCTCTCAGTTCACCATCACCAATTACAAACGAATATCCATAATCAGCCAATCCTGAGACTTTCTCTATTGGCACTCTAGCACTTACAAAAGATAGAGTTTCTGCTTGAAAGATATTTGTTGCATCAAAATGAACATTCAGTTCTTTTGTAAGTTTATTTTTGTGCTCATACGCTGCAGATTTGTCTGTTAAATCAATAATATCATCTCTACTTACAAACACCAATACAGAGTGATAGTCAGTCTTCTCAGATAGTTCCTTTATTGTGTAACGCTGATCGTTATCAGAAACTAAAAGAGGAACACATTCAGAATGATCATCGTGAATTATATCATAAAGATTTTTCGTATTTGCAGTATTGTTTAAATCTGTTTTATTTTCAGTATTATCAAAAATGAACATGTCATTTGAAGAATGATCACCTATTTTGTCAAGGCAGTCATAAAATATTTTTTTTGTTTGTATTTTTTGCTGTATTTTATCGTAAAATCCTACATCAAATTTTTGTTGTCTTGCATTTTCAAGATCTTGTGGATCACTGTATATGCCAGTTAGGGAACTTAATTCTATTCTAACAGATTCTGAAAATGGCTTAATACTTGTAGAATCAGATAACTCAACTTGACTTCTTGCATCTGAGAATTCCTCAACTTCTGAAAACGATAAGGGAATGGACCCAGACAGCAAAACAAAGCCCAGAACAAATCCAAAGACCTTCTTCGCATTCATCATAGTTTATCCAAGTTAACAGCCAGATCCTATGCAGATGTCACCATTAGACAGGATGTTGCCACCCCCCATGTTGAGATCATTTCCACTCATGGTAACGCCTCTTTTCATCTGAATGTTTTCCTGACCGCCATCAAGCCTCAAGTATTCTCTCAAGATTCCATTTTCAGCTGCCTCAAACTGATAGAAACCGTCATGAGAGCCGGCAGACACGTCTGCAGGAGTGACCCTAAAACGCCCATATTCATGTTCGTTGCCGTTATCCAGATTTCCCCTAAACACCACTTGCGCTACTGCCTCATTTGGATCCTGATTGGTTCCACGATCTGTGTATGGCAACTCAGGGAACAGAAACAGTTCTTGATGATAAGGGAGTGCATGATCATGACGGAGTCATGAATCACATGACTGCCCCCTTGCCTGCAGGAGCATCTGATGAAATGCCAGTAGACATTACTGTGACATTTAATGGGTTTGGAGTTGAAGAGCCATTTACCGGTCCAACAGGACAGGTAGCTGTAAAACAAGTTGTACCAGAATTTGGAATAATTGCTACAATGATACTAGCAGTTGCAATTATGTCAATAATTGCAGTGTCTGCAAGATCAAGACTATCCATTATGCCAAGACTGTAAACCACAGTAATTCTTTTTTCTTTTTATTTGTCCAAACTATCTTTTTCTCCAAATTATATAATATGAATATGGAGATAACTGTAATTCGATATGATGGAAATCTGAATAGTTTTTCATGGAAATAATGAACGCCCTTTGTAAATACTGTATCATGAAAAGTGTTAGGGAAAAAGCAAAAGAAGAAGAGGAATCAGAAAAAGCCAAGAAAAAAACATCATTCACAAGTACAATTCATTCAATTGGATTCCTATTCTAGCTGAGCTTTTGATTATCTAGAATTTCTCTAACATTTTTTCTATTATGGTGCCATGCAATCAAGTGAAAAATCCCGACTATAGCTGCAAAGATTGCCGAACTAGTATAATCCCAAAATAATTTTACTTCAAACTCTCTTGGGAACATCAATGACGGTAACACCAAAACAAAAACTACCTCTATGATTAATTGTAAAATAACTGCAACTGATCTTCTGTACTTTGTGTAAAGGAATCGAAATATTCCGTTTTCCTCATGCTGTTTTATCAGGTCCTTTAGCGACAGAGTGATTCTCATATCCAAAAACAGCATTGTCATCCAAAAGCCGTACAGCGGCATCACAATGCCAAACAAAGATAATTCAGGTCTGTCAAAAAACCATACATAAAAAAAGAGAGGTGAGAGCAGACCCGAGTAGAACAGTACTCCGAGAATCTTTTGTCTTCTGTTGTTGTTATCTTTCTCAGGGTAGTTTGCATCACTCACATCTGCTTCTCCGTGTGCCATTATGCTGCTGCTGGTACTTCAGTTGATTCTTTTCTGGAACCAAACATTGGTACTGAAAGTACTTTGTAGGTAACTCCTTTGTATGCACCAATTCCGATGAATGCCAATGCGATTCCAACTAGCAAGAAGCTATAACCGTCTCCGATTATGCCCTTTACTGCATCAGTCAAAAATACAGAAGCATCACCACAGTGGTTTGCAGTAATATCGCCAAGTATGGTATCCTCCTCGATACAGAGTTCTTGCACGTTCACGCCAAGCACGTCCGGCACGATTGTTGCTACGATGATGACTGCTACCAGGGATATTACCAGCTTTATGAAAAAGCCGCCGATTGATTCCCCTTCCTTCAGCTCACCGTCCTTTTTCTTAATCATTAAATGAACATCAGATATTATTTAAAAGGAGAAAAACTGTATGTTAGCCCTTTGCTCATCATGTGTTAATTGTTTTTTGCTTGTTTGTTTGTGCTATTGTCATCATCATCATTGTTATGATCATCTGCGATTACAGTGATTTCATATGATGGTATTGATGATGATGATGATGATGATGATGATGCATTGAAATTTTTATTGTTTTCCACATCACTGTTATGATTATCATTGTTGTTGTTATTGTTACTACCATTGTAATCTTTGGTTAGAACAAGTGAAATTAATTTATCAGTATTTATCGAATATTGGGATTCTTCCAATGTTTTTCCGTCAAGTGTTATTGTTATTTGTCGGTCAAGAGAACCATTTTTTGTTGTTTCATCTGTAGATGATGATTCCAAAGGATGAAGAGAGGGATTCTTTTTGTCTTTCTTTGAAAGTCTCTGTAAAAAGTTATCCAATTTTTTATTGTTCTCCTTGTTACTATCATCATTTACAATAATGGTATCAGAATCGTGATTCTTGTTATGATTAAAGATATTTTTTTGTTTTTTATTTTTATTTTTATGTAATGAGATGTTAAGGATTCCCTGACTTCCAAGTTCTATGTTGGCTGAAAAATTTCTGTTATCACTATTATTATTGCTGTTTTTTGCTGATTTGGTATTTTTATTGTTTACACCTTTACCGTTGTTTTTCTTAGATGAAAACATGGACTGCATCTCTGATAACACCTTGTTTACCAGTCCGTTGTTCTCATCATGTAGTTGTTGCTCCTCTTCTAGCTGCTGCAACCTTGTTTTTTGCTGGTTGGCATTAATACCATTTTCGAGATTGGAATTATTGTTATTATTTCCTGACTTTTTCTTTTTCTTTTCAAGATACTGCGGCTTGAAATCAAGTGACGTCCCCCTTACCAAAAACGTTAGATGACTCTTCATCATTTGGTCAGCAGTCATTACCTTGGATCCAATAAGACCAATTCCCAAAAATACTGCAAATACACCGCCAGCAGCTATCAGGTGGTCAGTCACGATAAAGACCAGAAATGTGACCAAAATCCCCGTAAACAAGATTGCAGTCTGCCTAATTGAGACCTTGCCTATTGGTAGTGAGATGGATTTTTGGTTTAATACAGAGTCATTCTCAAATGTTACTAGATCTACGTTTCTTACCTCACTCATGCTTTTTCCTCCAATAATGATGAGTCATTTGCATAAAAGGCGCAGAGGGTAGAATTTTCAAAGTCAAAGAGAGTCACCTATTTTTGTCTTGATATCGATGTGAAGTTTCTCATCAAAGTGTACCACAGTCTTGTTCTTAGAAGAGTGATCTCCTGTTGATTTCTTTTTTATTGATTTCATGTTTACCTTACCATCCTTGAGTTTCTTGAACACTATGTATCCTGCAATCATTGCAACCAGTAACAATACAAGTCCGCCCATCTTTGCAAAGTCTTCTGCTGCCGTATCATCATTATCTTCTGCTGTTATTGTGTTCATGTCATTGTTATTGTCATCTGTAACTGTGTCATCATCTGTAACTGTGTCATCATCTGTAACTGTGTCATCATCTGTAACTGTGTCATCATCTGGAAAAGTTAGTTTGATTGTACCTGTTATTGTTATTGGTAATTCAGATGTATCATCGACATCAGCATCGTTGTTTAGTGGTATTAGAGAAAAGGGAGAAGTAGATGGTCTATTTGATGTTGTCTCCAAATATGTTATTAATTCAAATTCAAATTCTTTGTGTGGCTCTACTATGTATGACGGATTAAAGTATTCACCTGAAACTGGAAACGGCAAGTGTGAAGCTACAAAATAAGAGTTTGTTACGTTGTTGTTGTTTTCATCTTTTTCTTTTTCTTGTTTATCTTTTTTATTTTCTTTTTGTATAATTTCTAATGCATCTTTGAGATCTATTTCATATCCAACTGAAAATACGTCAATCTCCCTTTGCTCTGTTACTATCTTTGCATTTAGTATCCCAAAGTGATATGAACTTGCATCCCATTTCATTTCATCTAAAACCTGCATATAGGGATTTTGTCCTCTATCATTGTACTCTGTCACCTCGCCCCAAGTGACTCCAGGTTGCAGCAGTTTTGATTGGATTGCAGTATACTTGTGAAGTGAAAATATCGTGTTTTGCAGGGATTTAGCATATCTGATGGTGTCAGGATGGATTGTATCAGCTGATCTTACCTCATAAGAGTCAGCATCACCGTGAAATACAGAATATCTCAAATTATCTGTGGATTCATCGTGGATTGTTGCCTGAACTATCCATATGTTACCGTCGATTTGATTCTCATCAGTTGATATGAAATTCACAAAGTCAAGCTTGACTGTATAGCACATTGAGTCATTGTGTTCCAAATTCTTTGTAAAAAAGTGATAGGATTCAGCAGAATAGTTCAGTA
>JAVJHY011578711.1:0-49566 GCA_035593235.1 Phascolosoma agassizii | reverse complement strand
CTCGCCAAACTCAACGGCCTCCAACACTACGAAGGCCCAAACATCATCCCAATTCCCTAACACCACACCAACCACACCAACCACACAGGCCCAATCAGGCCAACGCCAGCCCCAATCAAGCCCGAGGCGACTTACCGAACGGCCCCATCGGCCCGAAGCTCAGCAATCTCGTCGGCGCCGAATCCGGCGGCAGTCAACAGCTCATCGGTGTCGGCGCCGGGATGGGCGGGAGGTCCGGCGACCTCCGATGGCGTGCGATCGAAACGAGGGGCGGGAGCCGGTTGTTTGACGCCGTCAACATCCACGAAGGTTGACCGCTCGGCGTTCTGGGGATGATCGTAGGCCTCAGGAATCGTGAGCACCGGAGCAAAGCAGACGTCTGTGCCCTCCATGACCTCGCACCATTCGTCCCTGGTTCGTGAGGCAAAAATATCTGCCATCTCAGCACGGCGCTGCGGCCACCCGCCCTTGTACCGCTGGGCATCCCATTCGTCACCTTCTCGGCCGGTCAAGCTGAGGAGCTCGGCGTAGAACTGCGGTTCGATCGAGCCGACCGAGATGTACTCGTCGTCGGCGCAGCGGTAGACGCCGTAGTAGTGGGATGCCCCGTCGAGCTGGTTCTGACCTCTTGGCCGCAACGCCCCCTGGTGCTGGGCCCCGTGCATGGCCGTCATCAGCATCGCCGCACCGTCGACCATGGCTGCGTCGACCGTCTGACCCTTGCCGGATCGTTGTGCCTCGACCAGCGCCCCAAGCACACCAACGGCCAACAGCATCCCGCCGCCACCGAAATCGCCAATGAGATTGAGCGGCACCGTCGGCGGCTCCTCGGGCGATGTGCCGATGTGGGCCAGACAACCGGCGAGCGCGATGTAGTTGATGTCGTGGCCGGCCATCTGGGAATAGGGCCCGACTTGGCCCCATCCTGTCATCCGCCCGTAGACCAGCCTCTCGTTGCGGGCCAGGCAGATATCGGGACCAAGTCCAAGCCGTTCCATGACTTCGGGCCGAAACCCCTCGATCAGAGCGTCGGCGCTTCCGACCAACCGGAGGACGACCTCAATGCCGTGTGGCGACTTCAGATCGACACCGATCGAGCGGCGACCGCGGTCGAGGGGGCTGATCGGAGCCTCGGCCGGGAACTCGTCCGGCACGTTGGTTGCGCGATCGATCCGGATCACGTCTGCCCCCATGTCGGACAGAACCATGCCGCAGAAGGGTGCGGGGCCGATGCCCTGCAGTTCGATGACGGTCATACCTGACAGGGGTCCACTCATGAGCAAAACCTAGGAAGCCTCAACGCCGGTAAGCAAACTCCCGACTTCGGTTGCTGTCAGGCACAAACAACCTGGAGAGCAGAACAAGCGCAATCCGACCCTGCTGATCCGACCTACATCTCCGCGAGGTCGAGCTCGCCCCAAGACCGGATCGCGCTATCGGTTGCAACTTCGCGTAACAAACGTCGCTTGTCAAGAGCAATCGATCATCGGCACATCGATGGAGACCCTCGGCTGGAGCTGCACGATCGGCACATCGCCTCCCGCTGGTCCGATGGCTTCGAAGATCGACGGGGGAAGGGCGTCGCTGAACATCAGCAGCGCCGACGGGTCGGGCTCACGATCACCAACTAGGCGCAGCCATCCGTCGAGCTGGGGTGTGCCGGTCGGACGGTCGACGACCCATCGCGATCAATTTGACGCTCACCGTGCTCTGCCTGCGACCCGTGCGCAGTACCTCGACCCAGATCTCAGCGTCGCCGGACGAGGGCGGTTTGAGGTAGTTGGCCGAGATAGAGATCGGATCCGCATGGGCCACGGCTTCGCGGCAGACAACAACCGTCCGGTGCTTGCCGACGTTGTTGTTGCGGCTCAAAGACGAGCCAGCTCGCCGCACATGGTCAGCAGGAGTGAACGCTCAGTCGAGACCGTCGGCGCCAACTCGATAATGTCGACCATCGCATCGTTCAACACGCCGGTCGCGTCATCGACCAGCTCGATTCCGTCGAGGGTGAGCGTGGCCAGAGCGAGTCGGGCGTCTCGCTCGTTCTTGACGGTCTTGATCATGCCGAGATCCTCAAGCGGTCGGATGGCTCGGGTCACCGCCGATGGGGTGAGCCCGACCGCCCGGGCAAGGTCGACCCGGCTCGAACGACGTTCCGGAGCCTGGTCCAAGGCACGCAGCAGCCGGTACTCAGCCAGGCTTATGCCTCGGATACTCCCGAGCGCACCGGTAAGGCGACGCTCGACAGCACCCCATGCGGCGGCAAGACCGAGGACGAGGTCGGCGTCATGATCATTGTGTGCGCTGTCGTTTGCCATTCCTTGACCATATACGTGAACACTCACGTATATCTACGTGATTTCGACTCCTTCTCCGCTGGGGTAACTACCGCGACTCAATCCTCGTGGTACGAGCGGAACTACGCTGGCAACAACGAGCAGATCAAGATCGAGAACGTCGCGGCTGCCGAAGCCACAGGTGATGGCTCCCTCGTCGACCGAATCTGGGAGTGAGAGCATGAGCGCATACGTCATCGTCCGAGTAGAAGTGACCGATCCGGACCGCTACGAACAGTACAAACTGCTAACCCCGGAGGCCGTCGCCGCCAACGGTGGCACGTTCATCGTTCGTGGTGGTCGCCACGAAACACTTGAAGGGGCTGCCGATGAACGCCGGGTGGTCCTGGTTGAATTCCCAGACTACGAAATGGCCAAGGCCTTCTACGACTCGCCACAGTACCGGAAGGCTCGGGAGGTCCGTGAGGGCGCGGCGCTGATGGAGATGACGGTCGTCGAGGGCACCTGAGGGTCAGGCCTGACCCTCAGCCTTGATCGGCGTTGATGGCGCTCCACACCCGCTCGGGGCTGCACGGCATTTCGAGATGGCGAACACCCAGGTGTGAGACGGCGTCGATGACGGCGTTGTAGACGGCCGGGATCGATCCAACCGTCCCCGACTCGCCGACCCCCTTGGCCCCCAACTCGTTGACCCAAGTCGGGGTTTCGAGGTGAACCACCTCGAACGACGGAACCTCGACCGCCGAGATCACCGAGTAGTCCATAAAGCTTCCGGTCAACAGATTCCCGTCGTCGTCGTAGACGATCTCCTCCATCAGGACCTGGGCAACTCCCTGGGCGAGTCCGCCGTGGACCTGGCCCTCGGCCAGCAATGGGTTGACCAACTTGCCTGCATCATCGGCGGCCACGATCCGAATCAGTTTGGTGGCTCCGGTGTCCTGATCGATTTCGACGACAGCGATGTGGGCGCCACAGGGAAAGGTCGGCATCTCGGCGGTGAAGTCGTGGAACTCGCGCAACGGCTCGCTGAGATCGGCCGCCACCTCGGCCCAGCCGACGGTGATGGCGGGGCTGCCGACCACGTGAAACGATCCCGAGTCGGCCTGGAGCAGAACGTCGTCGACCGATGCTTCGAGCAGGTCGGCCGCGTTTCCCCTTGCCCGATCGATGAGCTGCGTGGTGGCAGCCGCTATGGCCGATCCGCCGAGCTGAACCGAGCGGGACCCCACCGTCAGACCGCCTCGGGCCACTTTGTCGGTGTCGCCGTGGACCACGTCGATCAGCTCCATCGGCACACCCGTCCGGTCTGACACGATCATGGCCCAGGTCGTCTCGTGCCCCTGACCGTAGGGGGTTGCTCCGCTCACCACGGTAAGACGGCCGTCGCCTCCAAGCTCGACCGACGCGAACTCCCCGCCCGGACCGCCGGCGGTGATCTCGACATAGACGCCGATGCCGATACCGAGAAGCTGCCGATCGCCGCGGTCGCGGCGAGCCTTCTGCTCGGCCAGGACGCCCTCGTAGTCGAGGGCCTCCATGGCCAGCCTGAGGGCCTCCGGATAGTCGCCGACGTCGTAGGTGGTGCCGATGCCCGTCACATAGGGTTCGGTGAAGCGGGGCACAAGGTTTTTGAATCGGACCTCAGCTGGATCCATGCCGATCTCGTCGGCGAAGCGGTCGACCATACGCTCGATGGCGACCGCAGCCTCGGGCCGTCCGGCACCCCGGTAGGCGGTGGTCGAAATCTTGTTTGTCACGACCGTGGTTGCGTTGAAACCAACGTTTCGGATCTCGTAGGTGCCGGTGAGCATCCGCTGGGTCATCCCGGCCAGGACCGCCCCGATGATCGGATAGGCACCGGCGTCTTGAAAGACATCGAGTTGGTAGGCGGTGATGAGCCCATCGCGGGTACCGCCGAGTTTTGCGTATTGAAGCTGGCCCCTCCCCTGCGGCATGGCCATCACGTTTTCGCTTCGCGTCTCGGTCCAGGTCACCGGGCGACCGATCGCTCGGGCGTACCAGCCGAGCATCAGCTCCTCGGGATAGGTCCGCGACTTGGCTCCGAAGCCACCACCGACGTCCGGCACAACCACACGAACCTGATCGATCTCAAGATCGAAGATCTTGGCGAGCAGGTCACGGGTCGGGTGGGCTCCCTGACAGGCCGAATAGTGCGTCAGCCGACCATCGTCGCCCCACCAGGCGGCGCCCGAACGCGGCTCGATCGGGGCCGCGGTCAAACGCTGGTTCACGATTCGTTCCGAGACCACCACTTCGCAGTCGGCAAAGTCGGCCTGTTGATCGGACGTCATTCGACTCAAGACGTTCGAGCCGACATCAGGAAACAGAACGACGTCGTCGGTGGCCGAGTCCTCAAGCCCGATGACGGCCGGTAGCGGCTCGTAGTCGACGATGACGAGTTCGGCCGCATCGGCAGCCTGCTCCCTGGTTTCGGCCAGGACGGCGACCATTGGCTCGCCGACGTAGCGCACAAGGTGGTTGTTCATGTACGGCCGACGCATCTCCTCGGGAAACACGGGCAAGACGTTCGGGGCCTTGCCCATGTCGGCAATGTCGGCCTCGGTGAACACGGCGACGACACCAGGAGCCGAGCGGGCCTCGCTCACGTCGACGCCAACGATCCTGGCGTGGGCCACGATCGACCGCACATAGGTGAGGTGCACAGCACCGTCGATCTTGAGGTCGTCGACGTAGTTACCACCCGTGGTCAAGAAGACCGGGTCTTCACGACGAACGACACGGTTTCCAAGAATGCTCACGTGGTTACTCCTGTGTTATCTGCCTGTTTCCCCATCACGGAACGAGGAGCACCTTGCCAGTGGTTGATCGACCCTCAAGAAGTTCGTGGGCCCGGCGGGCTTCGGCCAGCGGTAGCCGCTCGCCGATTCTGATGTCGAGGCTGCCGTCGCCGATCCAGTCAAAAAGATCGCCGGCCCTGGCCTCAAGGTCTTCCCTCGTAGCGATGTAGTTGCCGAGCGTCGGTCTGGTGAGAAACAACGACCCACCCTGCATAAGCTTCAGGGGCAGCACCGGGTCGACGGGGCCCGAAGCGTTGCCGAATGTGACCATCATTCCGCGAGGGCTCAGCACCCCAAGACCGCGGTCGAACGTGTCGGCACCGACGCCGTCGTAGATCACATCGAGAGGCCGGGGCCCGGCAATGCGCTCAACTTCATCGCCGAAGTCAGCATCGCGGTAGAGGATGACATGATCGGCCCCGGCCGCTTCGGCGAGCTCGGCCTTCTTGGGCGTACCGACGGTGGTGAAGACCTCGGCTCCGCGCTTCTTGGCAATCTGGATGAGCAGGAGGCCAACGCCACCAGCTCCGGCATGGATCAGACACCGATGACCAGCCTCGAGCGGGAAGGTCGAGGTGGCAAGAAAGTGTGCCGTCATGCCTTGGAGCATCGTGGCCGCCGCCACCTGGAGGTCGATCCCGGCCGGCACCGCAATCGCACGCTCGGCGGGAACGGCAACCTGTTGGCTGTAGGAACCAGCAACACCGGTCCACGCCACATGATCACCAATGGCGAAGCCGCCAACATCGGCGCCGAGGGCGTTCACCACGCCCGCCCCTTCGTTGCCTGGGGTGAAGGGCAGCGGCATCGGGTAGAGGCCACTGCGATGATAGGTGTCGATGTAGTTGACGCCGGCCGCGGCTACGTCGACAACCATCTGTCCTGCGTCGGCGACTGGTTGGTCCTTCTCGACCCAATTGAGTACTTCAGGCCCGCCAACTTCCTGGACAACGATGGCTTTCACGTACCGCACCTCGATGTATCGCTCGTGGACGGCCTTCGCCCGGTTTCCCAGCACAACAGCACCGGCCGAGCCGGCTGTCAAACGCTTGCCGATCAGCGCGTCGGGGCTTCGAACGACGATGTCAGCTGAAGTTGGTCTCGTAGTCGGTCGTGTCGGTGTAGAGCTTTTCCCTAGGAAGGATCTGGGCGTAGTTGAGAGCGCCGTCGATATCGTGGCGCCACACATCTTCAGGCAGCTCGTAGAGCACCTCGACGCCATAGCCGTTCGGGTCGGTGATGTAGACGCTGTGCGTCATCCCGTGGTCGACTCGGAGCGGGTTGTTGAGTGCCCCCTGCTCCTCCAGGAACTGCACCTGCTCGAGCCACGACTCCCGATCGGGGTACGTGATGGCCACGTGGTTGATCGCACAGTGTGTGCCGGCCAGGCTCCATTCGACGGGATCGGGCATGTCCGGCACCTCGACCAGCGCCATGTCGTGGTGGTTCACATCGTCGATCACGCCACTGTAGAAGCGCATGTTCATCTGCGGCCTGTCCGAGTTGGCGGGCCTGGGCCGCAGGTCGCCAACCTGCTTGAAGCCGAGCATGTCGCACCAGAATTGGTGCGACTCCTCCATGTTGCGCACGTTGAGCACCAGGTGATTAAAGCCTCGCGGCGTCACGGCCGCTGATCGCTTCTTGATGTTCTCTTTCATGTTTGACTCCGTTCCTCCGGGATCAGAGTGCGTCAATCAACGGTTTGATTTCGGCCGCGATCCACTGTGGTATGTCATCTTCATCGTGGCAGAAATGCTCAAAAACCACCTCGTCGAGACCCAATTCGCCTAGCTGGCCGACATGCTCGACCAGCTCTTCGATGCTCCCATCCCAAGGACCCCGTCCGGCTGCAACTGCGTCTTCGAGCGTCATCGTCGACCCCTGGGGGGCCATCATCGCCAGGAAACGCTCAAGCGCTTGCTCCTTCGTTCGCTGATCGGGACCGATCGTGGCGAAGACGAGCATCGACCGGCGAATCTCCGAGGGGTCACGATCCACCACAGCACAGTGGTGCGCCAGCGTTTCGTTCGCCTTCCGATAGCCGACGGGATCCATTGGCGTTGCGTTCCATTCGTTTGCGTGTTCGGCCACGATTCTCAGGGTTCGTTTCGGCCCGGTGCCGCCGATCAGAATCGGCGGTCGACCAGGGGGCGGGTGGGGTTGTGAGTTGGTGCCGTGCAACTGGTAGTACTCGCCGTCGAAGTGGCCCTTCTCCGAGTACCACAGCTCTTTCATGAGAGCGATGGCCTCTTCGAGCCGGTCGTAGCGCTCGCCGGGTACTGGAAAGTCGAGGCCGTAGATCTCATGCTCGTCGGCGTACCAACCAGCACCCAAGCCCATCACAAACCGGCCACCGCTGAGGTCATCAAGTTGCTGGGCCATCCGGCCGACATTGACCGGCTCCCGGAATGTGACCGGCGTTACCAGCGGCCCGAACCGGACCTGTTCGGTCTCGGCCGCCGCCATCACGAACGAGAGGTAGACGTCGATGGCGTCCTTTTGGCTGCCGTTGAAGTAGTGGTCGGATCGGAACAGCGAGTGGTAGCCAAGATCGTCGATCAGGTGGCAGACGTGTTTCCAGCGGTCCCAGCGAAGCGGCGTCGCCTCACCGATGATGATCCCTACATCCATCTGCTACCCCCGAGGCGCCACTGTGACCAGAATCTGGTGCAGAGCTCAATGAGACGTTCGACGTCCATTCTGCCCGGGTTGACAGGCTGCGGCTCAGTGGGCGGTGAGCCAAGCTTTGAGACGATCAGCAGCCGGTTTCTCAGCCCTTCGATGACGCTGGCCATAGAGCAGGTTCCACAGCAGGGCGTAGACCTCCCGGAAGTCGTGGTGCCATCGCATCGACGCATCTGCGGGGTCAACTTCGAGAAGTCGGCAGGCCTCGTCGCCTGCGGCAGGCCACGACCGCCGCATGGTTGCCAGATCCCACGCGAGGGGACGTCGATTTGCATCTTCGAAGTCGAACCAGATCACGCGCCCATCGCTGAGGGCGACGTTGACCCGGTGGGCGTCGCCGTGCACGAGCTGCCAGGGGTCTTCGGGCTCACTGGCCCTTAGCTCGTCCACGACCGCACAAATCCGATCCAAGGCGTCGGACTCGGTGGTTGGTCGAACCGTCTCGATGAGCGTGGCGACCTCATTCCAAGGTTGGCCTTCGTCACCGTCGCCCACATCAGCGGGCAGCGTGGCCAGCGCCTCGGTCAGTTCGACAAGCGAGCGGCCAACCGCTTTGGCGTGCTCGGCCGATCCCAGGTTGATGGGTTTGAGACTGCGGTGTTCGAGCAACAGGAAAGCGAACCCGCCTGCCAGGTGCGGGCCAGGATCAACCAGATCGGTCGGCCGCACCACGTTGATGCCCCGTTTGGCCAGCGCTGCGGAGACCAGACGCTCCCGCTGGAGGTAAGACATGGCTCCATGGCGCATCTCGGCTGTCAGGGTTGCGACCCGGGCGACAATCGGAAGCGGCATCAGGTGAACGACGACATTGGCGCCGGCGCCGAGCACCTGCGGGTGCTCCACTGCCAGCCCAAACGCCCGCACCGCGGCGAGGAGCGGACCGATGAAGGGCTCTGCCAGTTCGGCATTGGTCTCCAACGGGCGCTCAGCCTTCATCGACGGGCGTGAACGTTCGAACAACAGCTGAGGCCATCGACCTCAGCGGCGAGGTAACTGCACGAACTCCACGGGCAACCCGTCGGGGTCTTCCACATAGAAGCTGCGAGCACCGGCCGCGATGTCGATGACGTTTGAGGTGATGGTCACATCGCCGCGCTCGGAGACTTTGGCGTACTTGGCCTCCACATCGGTGACCAAGAAGCACAGGTGCGGGCTGGCGATCCGGTTGTGGGCGATGGCAGCCACGTCGTCGGCGCCACCGGCCAGATATTCGATGAGTTGCAGTTCGTACTTGCCAAGTCGGAGATGGGTGACGCTCAGCTCTGCTCCCGGATTACTGGTGAGTTCGTCGAACCAGTCGTTTTGGCCAACGAACTCCGAGCTGACCTTCATTCCAACCACATCCCGGTAGAACTCGACGCTGGCCGCAAGATCACTGACGGTCAGCCCCATATGGAGCAACATCTTGGTCTCGGGTTCACTCATGTCGACTCCTGGCTTAGATCCGGCGAGCGCTCGACCCATTCCAGTTGTCAGCGCTTGAACCCACAAGTTTCGGTTGCCTGCGACGAAGGCTTCATGGCTTCGCCGATTGTGGCCCACCCGGCTTCGGGGCATCCTCACAGGGTGCGACCTTGGTTTGTAGACCTCCGACCGGGCGAGAATGCCGTTGACCGAACGCTGAGGGTCACCGACGATGTCACCGGCGGTAAGGGCCAACTGTTCGGGGGTGTTCTTGTTGGCGCGGCCATCGATCTGTTGGAGGCGGTGCACGTCGGGCGGAGGGCGGTTTGGGTTTCGTGTCAGTTCACAGCCCCGGCAAGCACCGGTGACAGCATCAAACTCAAAGCGGCCGTCGCCGCTAAAGGACGGAGCATCGTCCAGGCCACCGTTGGCGGAAGTATCGATGGCAAACCCCATAGCTCGATCGTTGCCGCTCTTGGCGGCAAGCCGTTCGTCGACACCTCACCACCCCGAGCGATGCCAGAGGCTCCTCCGCCAGACGAATGCGACCCGCTCGACTTCGACGCCGGCCGTGGCGGCCTGAATCGTCTGCTCGATTGCCGGGCCATCGATCCGCCAACGTCGAGCCCCCGTCTTCGTAGTCGCTACTGGCTCCGTTTCGATGATTGTCCTGCCGGGGATGTCTACAGCCTGGCCATAGCGGCCGACTTCTTCCCGCCGAGCCTGAGCAGTGCGGTTGGTCGGCGAGTCTTCGGCGCCAGCCTCGACAACACGCTTCGCCTCATCGACCGGTCAAATTGCCAATGGCTCCAGGCTGAGATGTCGGTCGACAGCATCCACAACGGCATTGCTCATGGGACGACCCACCTGTGGTCGATCGAGGGTCAGCTGCTGGCCATTGGTTCCCAAACCTGTGCGGTGAGCGAGTTCACGGGTTAGTCCGGACTGCGGTGCGACCTCGGCGATGGGGGTGGAATACTGGCCGGGTGAACCGCACCGACCGGCTCTACGCCATTGTTGAGGAGCTGCGGGCCTCGGCTCCGAGGTCTCGTACGGCCCGAGAGTTGGCTGAGCTGTACGAGATCTCAACCAGGACAGTCGAGCGCGACATCCTCGCCCTCCAGGAGGCGGGGGTTCCGATCCGAGGTGCGGCCGGTCGACGAGGTGGCTATTCCATCGATCCGGCCAGGACCCTGCCACCGGTGAACTTCACCCCGGCCGAGGCGCTGGCCATCACGATCGCGCTGACGGCCGACACCGGTCCGTTCGCCGCCGCAGGCCGGGCCGCCCGCAACAAGGTGCTTGCTGCCATGTCGACCGACGACGTCAAGACCACCAAGGCCATGGCCGAACGGGTTCGCCGCTATCGAAGGCCCCGGGCGGGCGGATCGGCGCCTCAGGTGCCGCTCACGGTCCAGCGGGCAATCGCCGAGCAGCTGGTCGTTGCCATCGACTACCTCGACAGCCGATCGGTCGCATCGCGGCGGGAAGTCGAGCCGATCGGTGTTGTCGCGCTCGACGACGACTGGTACCTGGTCGGTTGGTGCCGACTGCGTGAGGATGCTCGGCGCTTCCGCCTCGACCGAATCCACGGTGCCGAACTGACCGGGGCCAGCGCTCCGGTCCGAGATCCGGAGCGGTTTCTCGAGTTCATGCCGTGGCTGATCGAGCGTCCCGATCCACTCGATTGAGGTAGTCGATCGAACAATCCGGGAAATCCCGACAGGGGGTTGTCGGGGTTTCGGCAGAATTTCACCGCTTTGCCGACAGGGTGTTGTCGCCCGGTCGGTTCATGGTGAACGTCCAAGGAAACAACAACTAAGGAGTTCCCATGACGGCAACCGCAGCACCTATCGGATGGTTCGAGATCGCAGGATCGGATCCAGCCAAGACCGAGTCTTTCTACGGCGACTTGTTCAACTGGTCATTCAACGATGGGCCCGCCGGCCCGGCCTACCGCATCGTGGCGGCCGGCGAAGGCATCAGTGGTGGGGTGACCACAGCCCAGGCCGGGCTCCCCCGGACCTACGCCATCTTCTCCGTGGTCGTGCCCGATGTGGCCGTTGCCTGCGCCAAGATTGAAGAACTCGGTGGCAAGGTTCTTGTAGGCCCGGAAGAGATGGCCGACACCGGCCTGGTGTTTGCCAATGCCGAGGATCTCGACGGCAACCACTTCGGCGTCTTCACCCCGCCTGCCGCATAAAGCGACCGGCGGCGCAGACCAATCCGGACTGAGCCTACGAGGCACCTGAGCGTGTGGCCGACGCTCCAGGTGCCCGAGTCTCTCCGCCCGGTAAGGGGTCAGCCTCTCTTGGCCAGCCATTCCTCGTATTCGGCCCGCCGTTCCTTGGCGATCGGGAAGGTGCCGATACTGCTCTCGCCGTCGGCCACCCGCTCGATGGCCCACTCTTCTTCCAGTTCCTGGTTGTAGGCATCGTTGGCGATCTCTTCGGCCCAGCGGGAGGGGATCACACAAACACCCTCACCGTCGCCGACAAGAATGTCGCCGGGAAAGACGGTCACCCCGGCGCACGAGATCGGCACCATGTGGTCGAGCGGTGTGTGCAGCCGACCAAGGGTGGCGGCATGCGATGACTGGTGGTAGACGGGCACGCCGATTTCGGAGATCGCTGGTGTGTCACGCAGCGAGCCATCGGTGATAAACCCCGTTCCGCCCCGTTTCTTGAGCACCATGGTGAAGATGTCGCCGATGGTGCCTGCGTCGGGTTGGTAGCCGGCTTCAACGATCAGAACCTCGTCGGGCTCGATCGACTCAACGGCTCGCCGTTGGGCGTTTGGGCCACTGCTGCGCTTCTCGAATTCTTCGTTCTTTGGGACGTAGCGGAGTGTGTGGGCGTAGCCAAGCATCCGTTGACCATCATTCAACGGCTTGAGCCCATTCAGAAACGAATTGCGGGAACCCCTGCGTTGCATCTGCCCGGCCAGTGTCGCCGTCGACACCGCGTTGAACTTCGTGCGCATGTCATCGGTGAGTTCCACCGGTCGATTCTCGTTGGTCATGTTCCTCTTCTTTCGTTTACGAACAGGTCGAACATACGGTCATACATTCTGTTCGGCGCGTCGCAGCGTTAGGGGCTGCCTATTCGACGATGCCGAAGCTGATCTGGCCGAGGGGGCCATAGTCGGCAACGAAGGTGTCGCCAACCTCCATCGGGTGGGCCTTGATAAACGAACCGGAAAGCACCGTCTGGCCCGCCTGCATCTCGACCCCGAACTCCGACAACTTATTGGCAAGCCAGGCAACCGAGTTGACAGGGTTGCCCATCACGGCCGCTGCGGTACCGGACTCCTCGATCTCACCGTTCTTGTACAGCGCTCCGCCGACGTGGCGAATGTCGACGTCTTCCAGCCTCTTCGGGCTTCCGCCAACCATGATGAAACCACAGGACGCGGCGTCGGCGATCGAATCGACGACACCGGGGGCACCCCGCTTCGAGAATCGGCTGTCGACCACCTCGATGGCGGGCAGGATGTAGTCGGTGGCGTTGATGACGTCGACCGCGTTCACCCCGGGGCCGGCGAGATTCGCCTTCAACACGAAGACGATTTCGATCTCGATCAGGGGACGGTTGAGGATGCCCATCGACACCTTCGTGCCCTCATCGAGGAACCAGTTGTCGAACAGCGTCCCGTAGTCGGGCTCGGTGGCCCCCGTCGTCGATCGCATCGCCTTCGACGTCAGACCGACCTTGTGGCCCTTGACGATCCGGCCAGCCTTGACCTTAGCGTCGGTGACCAATTGCCCGATGGCGTAGGCATCCTCGATGTCGGCCTTCGGGTAGGTGAGGGTGATGGGTTCCATCCACTCACGAGTCTCTTCCGCCTTCACCAGGGCGGCCGCGGCATCGCGACGCTGCTTTGCGGTCATTCCCATCGACGTGCACTCCCACTGATCAAAGACGCCAATCTAACCGGGTTCCCTGGAGCGAGGCTAAAGCCATCGCCGGTGGCAACCGTGCAGCAAACTCTGAGCATTCGGGTGCGGTGCTGGCACTAGGCCCGGTGGCCCTCGTCCCACTCGAACACCGGGCTGTGGGCGAAGTCG
Source organism: Phascolosoma agassizii (assembly GCA_035593235.1). NCBI lineage: Eukaryota > Metazoa > Annelida > Sipuncula > Phascolosomatiformes > Phascolosomatidae > Phascolosoma > Phascolosoma agassizii. The sequence goes on along the minus strand of JAVJHY011578711.1, from coordinate 36,295 downwards.
AGCACGTCGAGTTTGCCTCTCCGGAAGAAGCGCCCGGACTTGCCGCGTTCGGTGGCCATCAGGCTAAGCGTCCCGTCGAGCACCATAACGCTGGAGCCCCATCGGAAGGAGGCCCGATCCAGACCTGACCGGGTCTTCTGGTGGCCGAGATCGATCTCCTTCTCCGCCTCGGGGGTGAGATAGTCGCCGGCCGTGCGGTCCTGCTCTTCTTGCGGCCATCCATCAACAGTCAGCCGGTAAAGAGTCAACCAGTCAGCGCCTCGTCCAAGGTTGCCCTTAACCCAACGGCCTCTTGCTGATTGGGCGGTGAGCCAGATTTGGTCTTCGTCATCGATGAGCAGGCTGATGCCTTCGACCCGACCCTTGGGCCAGCTGTCGAGATCCGATGCGTTGAAGGAGGCGAGCTGTACGGGTTCAGCGCCGGGGTGGGAACGGAGAATCCTGACGTAGCGGTCCTGACTCATAACGGCCACCCACAGCTCGTCTCCTCGATGCACCGCACCGACGGCGCTCGCCTTTCGCTGGTCGCCAACATCTCTCGGGTTCTGATTCGGTCGACCTTGCGGCGGCTTCAGCGAGCAGCGAGCCAGCTCTCGTGGGTGGAGCGGCAGCGAGATGTCATAGTACGCCACCCATGGGTTTTCCTCGCCGTTTTCAAACGCGATCACGAGTGTGTTGCCACTTACGGCAAGACCCCCCGGATGACGGGCCGAGGGCAAATATGTTGCGTTGAAGAGGCCTTGATCGTTGCAAACAAAGAGGCTGCCCCAGCCTTTCGGGAACTCGGAGAACGACACGTAGAGCGTGTCAACGCTCGGGTGGCCGTAGGCCGGTCCACGGCGGAGCGCGATGCCCTGGGCGTGACCCTTTCGAGAGCGCATGTTGACCGACGGGAATGCCAGCCGGCTCACGGTGGTGGTGGCAGGCAGGTCCTCGAAGGCATCGGTGATGTTCATTCCGGTCGCAGTGAGCAGGGCCATGGTGGTCTCCTTCAGGAGCAGTTGCCCAAATCTAGGTGGCTCGAACGGCGCCGTCTGCTGAATGCTCCGCATTCTGCTTCGAGTCCCGACGAACAGATTCTCCGGGTTCGAACCGGACAAATCGACGGTGCTGGCAGCGGCACTTAGCGTCCAGGACCTACCCGTCTCTTTCCGGGCTTTCCCCACCGGATGACAAGGTCAGGGCGAAACCAATGGATGCTACGCACAAGATGGTGGGTGTCATCATGAGCAAACGATGTTCCGTCGACGAAACAAACTCTGGCGATCTGGCTGCCACCTTCGCTCCCGCCTGGGTAGCTGACTAGTTCGCAATGAGAGATTTCGGTGATGGGTCTTGTCACAAGGTCGGACCGGCCGAAACGATAGCTGATCAGCTCGCTGTCGATTTCCAGACGTAGGCCACCAGGGGCGAAGAGAAGCAGGAACACGAGCAACATGGGAATCGCGGCTGACCAGATGAGACCGCCGACATCCCCGAACGTGTCTTGAAATACCAACGGGGTGGCCCCAACGACCGCAGCCGTCAGGGCAAACGAGGTCGGCAAATAGATCCGCCAGGGCAAGGAGAGATCACGAAACACGATGCGCTCGGGACGGGTCGAGACACTGATTTTCTGGTTGAGGAACGGCGTGAATCGGCTCGGTCGACGCGATGAGACGACCCCTTGGGTCAACTCATGACCACGGCGAGATGGGTTGACGCCGTAGATATCGATAAGCGCCGGTTGCGCAGGGCGACGAGCATCGACGTCATCGGCTTCGCTGGCCACTGCCAAACACTAGTTTCCACCAAGGCCGAGGTGGACTCAGAACCTGGGGGTGTCGAAGCCGAGCTCTTCGCCAGCCCGAATCACCGGTTCCACCACGACGCGGAGAGGCTGTTCGACCGGCAGCCACCGCATGGCCCAGTCGCCAAGCACGGCCAGCACCCGCGCCAGGTCCTCGCCTGCCTCAGCGAGGTGGTAACGGGCCGGAGTCGCATCATCGCGTTGTAAAACACCGATGTCCTGGAGGTGAGCGAGTCGACGGGTCAGCGTGTGGTCGGAGATCCCCAAGGCATCCCTGAACTCCTGATAACGATCAATCCCTCCGAGAGCTTCACGCACGATCAGCATCGACCAGCGGTCCCCCAAGACCGCCGTCGCATGTCCGACGGGGCAATGGCTATGCGAATCCGGGATTTGCACGCTCGCTCCAAGTCCTCGTGCGTAAGCCCTGAGGGGCCGATGTCAGATTAGGGCCTTCGACCGACAAGGTCGAGATGCCTGGGGCCGCGATACTGCGGCCGAGCGGCAACGGCGACGACCGTGGTTCTGTTCGTGCAAGACTTCCAGTCGTGACCAGTTTCTGGACCCGGGGACAAGTGGTGGTGCGGCGAGAGGTTCTTGGTCTCCAACCCAACGCCGTCAAGACCCCCTCCCCCGCTACCGGAGTGTGGGAAGGGGTCCCCGTCTTTGTCGTCGAGGACTCACCAACGCAGTTGGTGACCTACACGGCAACGGGGGCTGAATTCGGATTCGTTCCGGGATCATGGCCGACATCCGACGGCCGCCATCCGTGGTATGGACGCGAAACCTGGCAGGGCCACGGTTGCCTGATGGTCCAACACCCCGATGATCACTACGCAATCTGGCACCTCTGGGACGGTCCCGACCGGGATTTCGTCTGTTGGTACCTCAACTTGCAGACTAAATTTGTCCGCACCACCAGGGGTTACGACACCCAGGATCTGGAATTGGACATCGTCGTGTCTCCCGACGGCAGCCACATCGTCAAAGATGCAGAGGTACTCGACGATCGGGTCACCGACGGCAGGTACTCCGCCGAACTCGTCAACTGGATCCGTTCCTATGGGGCCGACCTCGTCGACCGGCTGCACTCCGAGGGGCCTTGGTGGGATAAGGGTTGGGCCGACTGGCACCCGGAAACCGCCTGGGTCAACCCGCAACTTCCACACTCCTGGGATCTCCCTTAGAACTTGCCCAGTTGACCCACTCGATGAGGTCGACAGCGGCCGTGTGCCTCCGGTCAGGCGGCAGCCGGAACGTTCAGAACCCAATGCATGCCTTCCTTCGCCGCAGATGGCGGCACGCCGTCTGCAACCTCAAGAAGAGCGGCACGCCATGCAGCCGAAAGCATCACACCAGCCGGACGAGCAGGTCGCGGCAATAGCTCTTCAAGCAGCGTGGCGATGGTGTCGGGCTTTTTGTCGGGACGGAGCTCGCCCAGGATGCGCGTCACGCCGAAGCGGACCGCTGCGTCAAAGGCCACCTCCAGACCGGCCTGCACTGCGGGCCTACCCTCGCCGCCGAGCGCGGCCGCAGCCCCCTCCATTCGCTCCGTCATCCGTTTCTCCATCTCATCCCGAATGACGACGTACAGCCCGAGCTTGTTCTTGAAGTGGTGATAAAGCGACCCGGTGGTGACGCCCGCATCGTTTGCGATCTCGACGACGCTCGTTCGCTCGTATCCGAGCTCCTGAAAGCGGGCGATCGCCGCTTCGAGAAGTCGTGCCCTTGCTGATCCAGGAATCGGGATCGGGAGGAAGTCTGCCACGACACGATCGTAACACATTGACGCTCGACCATAACCTGTTTATGCTCGGCCGCATGAAGCTCACCTTCCTGTACCACCCAGTCACCGACCTTGAGGCGTCCGTTGCCTTCTACCGAGACGTGCTCGGCCTCGACGAGGCATGGCGGGAGGGCGAGGAAACGGCGGCTTTCGCTCTGCAAGACTCCCCCATTCAGGTCATGCTCGATGTGACCAAATCCGACGCCGGAGGGCCCTGTGGTTTCTACGAAGTCGACAACGTCGACAAGTTCCACGCCGAACATCGCGAGTCCATAGCGTGGACGGAGTCGCCGGCAGATCTTCCACCAATCAGGTGTGCGGCCTTCACCGATCCAGCAGGCAACCTGTTCCGGATCTTTCACAGCCTCGAAGAGAGCGCAGGCTGAATCCGGCTGCGGAGCGACGAGACATTCTTGACCAACGTTGCCCGTCGGCCAATACTCCGGAGGTGAACGCAGCACCCTACGAGACGACGCTTCCGGTCCGCGAGGAGATCGTCGCCTCCCACTTGGCCGCGGCCGAGCACTGGTCGTCACCCGGCACGTGGTGGACGGGCCCGGAGCGGATTGCCATCGTCAACGAAACCCGAACAGCTTGGGACGCCGAAGAGCTCCCACCCTGGTCCGCTCCAACGTCGGTCGATGGTTTGGTCCCGGACGACCATGCCTTGCCAGCACCGGCGATCGATGTCATCTGGCGTCTGACCAATCACCTGACAACGCTTACCCCGGATTGGTACCGGTCGTTTGTGCCGGAGCTGTTGACGCCTCAGCAGTATGTCGAGATCGTCGGGGTTGTGGCCCAAGCCACGTTGCTTGACCGATTCGCCGACGGACTGGCTGTCGAGCGAATCCAGCTCCCCGTCGGCAAAGACGGCGAACCGTCGAGGGAACAACCAGACGGAGCCGCGACCGTTACCCATTGGGTTCCCACGGCTCCAATCGTTGATGGTTCGTGGACCCCGTCAAACAACGCCGATGTCCCGAATGTACGTAAGGCGCTCAGCCTCGTTGCCGCCGAGCGAATAATGCAGTGGGTCTTGATCGACGCGCACTACGTTCCCGGTGGTGCTTTGGCTGACGACTTCGGCCAACGCCATTGGTCACTCGATCGATCCCAGATCGAGCTCTTGGGAGCGAGAACATCAACCGTGAACGAGTGCTTCTATTGAGCGGCCAGCCATGCGGTCCTACTCGGTCGGAGTGGGCGGGTGTCGGGAAACGAGATCTCCATGGACCTGGTCAACCAAGCTGGGGGTGGCAAAGGTAACGGTGGCAAAGGTGATGGTGGCAAAGGTGATGGTGGCGTCATGCATGGTTCGCTTTTGTGTCGGCTCTGCGATGCGCTCGCGGCCAAGGATGCCGAGGACTTGACTGATGTCCGCCAACAGATCCTTGCAACGATGGGCCCCGATCAGTTCGTCGATGCAGTAGGTGTCAGCGCCATGTTCCACATGATGAACCGCGTTGCCAACGGAACCGGAACACCACTCGATCCCGTCATGCTCAAGGTCGCGCCGGCCGTCGCAGAGTCAATCGGTGCATCGAGCTTCTTGAGCACTGCCGAAACCGCTTTCTAATTCCCAAGGTTGAGCGCATGACGACACTTGACAGAGCGGTCAAACAAGCTGTCGAGAGACGGCCGAACGAGCTCGCTCTGGCCGATGCACCGAATCGCGCAACCTTCTTCGACGATGGCCCGCTTCGCCTGTCGTGGGCGGATCTCGACGAGAAGATCGATGGGGTGGCCACACAGCTACAGGCGGCCGGTGTTTCTGCGGGCCAAGCCGTTGCCATCCAGTTGCCAAACGTGGTCGAACTCCCGGTTGCGATCCTGGCCTGTGTCCGCATCGGGGCGATAGCCAATCCCTTTCCGGTGCAGCATCGCGAACACGAGCTCCGTTCCGGCTTGAGCTCGTCGGGCGCTCGACACCTCATCATCGGCGCTCGGCCCGACCGCGGTGATTTGCTCGAGACCTCGGCGACGGTGCTCACCGAGTTCGACGCAACAATGCTTACGTTCGGTGAGCACCACCACACCGACTCATTGCCGCTTACCTTAAGCAGCGGCGATTCGCCGCTACCGCACGATGCCTCGCCGGCCGATGTCGCGACCATCTGCTGGACGTCCGGCACCACGGGCCTGCCGAAAGGTGTGCCTCGTACCCACTCGATGTGGTTGGCCGGGGCGGGCTTTCACCTCGACGAACTCGACCTTGGCCCCGCCGATCGAATCCTCTGTCCGTTTCCCCTTGTGAACATGGCAGGCATCGGCGGCATGCTTGTGCCCTGGATCCTGGCAGGCTGCGAGCTCTTCTTGCACAACCCCATCGACCTCGACGTGTTCCTCGACCAGATCACGACCGAGCGCATCACCTATTCCGTGGCCCCGCCGCCGCTGCTCAACAGATTGCTCAACAGCGACGAGGTGCTTGAGCGAGTCGACCTGTCGCATATTCGCAAGATCACATCGGGATCGGCTCCACTCGATCCGTGGATGGTCGAAGGCTGGCAGGAGCGAGGCATAGAGGTCGTGAATGCATTCGGCTCGAACGAAGGTGCCTCGATGCTGTCGACCGCCGCCTCCGTGCCCGATCCCGCATTGCGGGCCCGCTACTTCCCATGGCCGGCCCGCGAAGGTGTTGAGGTCCGCTTGGTCGATAGTGAGACCGAGACCGACATCAACGAGCCGGGGCGCCAAGGTGAACTCCGCTTTCGCGGCATCGCCGTGTTCTCCGGGTATCTGGACAGTGACGGCGCTGAGTTCGATAGCAACGGCTACTTCCGCACCGGCGACATCTTCGAGATCCCCGACACGCCGGGTCCCAGATTGCTCCGTTTCGTCGACCGAGCAAAAGACATCATCATCCGGGGCGGCATGAACATCTCGGCTGCCGAAGTCGAGTCGTTGCTCTCATCCCATACGTCCGTGGCTGAATGTGCCGTCGTTGCCTATCCCGATGACGATCTCGGCGAGAGGGTTGGCGTCTTCGTGGTGGCAGCTCATGAAGCCAAGCCGACGCTCGATGTCTTGCTCCAACATCTGCGAGGCCAGAAGATTGCGAGCTACAAGTTGCCAGAACGCTGCGAAATCGTGGCCAAGCTCCCACGAAATCCCGTAGGGAAAATCGTCAAGGGCGAGCTACGCCACCGATGGACCAGCCCCTCGATATGAGCGTCCACCTATTCGCAGTGCCGCTATCGAGTCGCTCGTCTTTGGTCGCCCTCAGGACGACCACGACTGCATGATGCGCAACATAGCTGGCCCGAGAATCACCAGGAACAGCGTTGGCAATATGCACAGCACAAGTGGCAAAGAAAGAAGGACTGGTAGCCGCTGCGCTCGTTCTTCGGCCCGGAGCTCACGAAGGTTCCGTAGATGTGATGCCTGAGCATCAAGCACATCGGCAATCGGCGCACCAACCGCTGCTGCTTGTTCGAGCGAGATGACGAGGCGCTTGATATCCGGTGCGCCGGTTCGTTTCACCAGCTGAGTAAACGATTCCTCACGTGTGAGTCCGATCTCAAGGTCTTGGATGGTGCGTCCAAGCTCCTCGGAGAGCGGGCCCTTGATCGCCAACGCCGTACGATTCAGAGCCGGCTGAAGGCCGAGCCCGGCGCGGGTCAGGATGCTCAGCTGATCGAGAGCATCCGGTAACGAATTGACGATATCTGCGAGTCGCCCAGAGGCTTTGCGATTGAGCCAGAGGGTCGGGGCGACGGCGCCGAGCAGCACAAGAAACGCGGCGACGAGTATGACGACAGCCGACGGGCCAAAGGTCGCGACGAACAGCAACGCACCAGCCGCACCGGCTACAAAAGTCAGGAGCTGCATTGTGGCAACCTGTCGAGGATCGACCTTGCCGGTGAGGCCTGCGCGGGACAACTTCGACTCGACCTCCCGATAGTCGAGCGCCGGAATGAGACCAGCCAAGCTCTTTGGCCGCCTACCTCCGGCTATCTGGCTTGCGCCAACCGTTGGGTCAAGTCCGGCCGCAACCCGCATGGATGTCTGCCGGTCGACCCTGGCGCTGGAGAAAGACCACCAAAGAATGATTGGCGCAGCGCCGATCCCTAGTATCGCTATCCATAAGGCCATAGCCGGCCCTCCTCAGTACTCGACATGAATAAGTCGCCGGATCCACAGCGAGCCGGCCGTCAAGAGCCCTATAGCTCCGAACGCCATCAGTCGACCAGTGCCGTCGGTCCATAGAGGGCTCAGATAGCTTGAGTTGAGCTGCAGGATTATCAGCGTCAGTAGGATCGGCAGGGAGATCAACACTGCCGCCGACGCCCGGCCCTCCGCACTAACGGCACGGACCTTCCTCTTTACTTTCTCTCTCGCCCTGACGGTCTCGGCAGTCGTCTCAAGGACCACCGCCAGATTGCCTCCAAGCTGCCTGTTCGTCGTTACAGCCTCCGCAACCCAAGCAAAGGTTTCCGAACGGGTGCGGGTGGCGATATCGCTGAGCGCATCGACAAGTTCACGTCCGACGCGCGTCTCGAAGATCGCCCGGTTCAGCTCTTCGCTTATCGGTGCATCACTCGACTGGGTGAGCAGTTCCAGCGCTCGGGGAAAGCTCTGGCCGGCCCGCATGCCGCTGGCGAGGACCATCAGCGCATCGGGTAGCTGGTCGTTGAATCGGGCCGTCCTGCGGTTCGCAAGGAACCGAGGAACCAGAACCGCAGCGACGATCGCCACAGCACCGAGCACAATGGCTGAACCCACCCCGAGAACGGCGAAGCCGATCACCGCGACGAGCCCCACCGTGGCGCCAGCGACCATCATGTATTGGCTCGGCTCGAGCAGAATGCCGCTCCGCTCAAGCACATTTGTAGCTGCATCGTTCCGCTGACGGATCCGGGCTCCATTGCCGTTTGGTCCAACCATTCCCCGCAATCGTTCGACCGAATCAGCGCCGGCCGATATCCCGAGTGCCGGACTTCGCACGAGGAGGTTCCCGAGTAGTACAACGAGCGCGCCGAATATCGACAAGGTGCCAACCCAGAGCAGACCTGGCCTGGCAGTGATCGGCCCGCTTTGAGCGATCAGGGTCCAGCATGTGGCGGCCAATGCGCCGACGAGACAAAGCATCGCAAGGCCGTCGGTGGTTCGCAATCGGCGAGCCGCAGCGCCGAACCGCTCAAACAGGGCGAACCGATCCGACTGGATCGACATACCGCCGGCAGAAGACGGCCTCACCAGAACGTCGCTTTCTCCGCTTTGACCTGATCGCCGTCACCAATGCCGTCGTCGAGGCCGATCTGTTTATGGAACGACGCCCGGCTGCCGGTCGGTTCCAGGCTCAATCCTCCTGGAGTGTCGACGAGTTCGTACAAGGCGGTCAGGGTTGTCACGTCACCTTCCATGCGTTCAACTTCGGTGATCGACGAGACGGCGCGTCGACCATCTGGAAGCCGGTCGACTTGGACAACGAGGTCGAGGGCAGAGGTGACCTGTTCACGGATGGCTCGCAGCGGAAAGTCGATGCCTGCTGAGAGCACCATCGTCTCAATACGGGCCAGGGCATCGCGGGGCGAGTTTGAGTGGATGGTCGATAGAGAGCCGTCGTGGCCGGTGTTCATCGCCTGCAGCATGTCGAGCGCCTCTCCGCCACGGACCTCGCCGACGATGATTCGGTCGGGTCGCATCCGAAGCGAGTTGCGTACAAGGTCGCGGATCGTGACCTCGCCGACATCTTCCACATTTGGGGGCCGGCTCTCCAGGCGGATTGTGTGGCGTTGCTGGAGCTGCAGCTCAGCCGCGTCTTCAATGGTGATGATCCGTTCATCGTCAGGGATATGAGAGCTCAAGGCATTCAGCATCGTTGTTTTGCCCGAACCGGTTCCGCCAGAGACGAGGATCGTCTTGCGCGAGACAACCGCCTTGGTCAACAGGTTCGCGGCAGCCGGGGAGAGAGCACCGACGTTGACGAGATCGTCGATTCCGAACTTCGCCGTTGAGAACTTTCGTACGGTCAGCATCGGACCGTCGATCGACAGCGGGGGGATGACCGCGTTGACTCGAGACCCATCGGGCAAACGAGCGTCGACCATTGGCGATGCCTGATCGATACGTCGCCCGACGGTGGTCACGATTCGCTGAATAACTTGGAGAAGATGATCTTTTGAAACGAAACAGACGTCGGTGAGGAACAGCCTGCCTTCGCGCTCGACGAAGATTGAATCGTCGGAATTGACCATTACCTCTGTGATCTCCGGATCGGCGAGGAACGACTCGATTGGTCCGAGACCGAGTAGGTCTCCGGTGATCTCAGCCACGAGATCTGTTCGCTCCGAAGAAGAGAGCCGCGCCATTTCGGCGTCGAGAAGATCCTCAAGTTCGCTCTGCACGATACGTCTTAGCTCTTCAAAACTTAGATTGGGATCGTAGAGGCGAGCCCCGAGGCGGCCGAACAGGGCCGTGTGGGCCTTCTGCTTCAGTGCGGTGAGTGGACCGCTTTGTCGTTGTGGCGCCGGGTCCTTTTTTGCTATCGACGTCCGCTTTGGTGCCTCGACGTCGGCCGACGTCGCTTTTAGTCTGCTCGCGATGCTCATCCTATTTCCTCCATCGTCGCGAGGCCGGCTGATCAGCCGTCGAACTAAACCGGTCTGCCAAGTCGTTTAGAGAGCGCAGGGCACGGTCGCGTGGGTTGAAATCCCGAAGACTCACACCTTGATTTGCTGCGCTGGCTAGAGCCGTGGACGAAGGAATCGTTGAGATGATCTCCAGTCCGAGCGTGCGCTCGATCTCTGCGAGGCTCATCCCCAGCTTGCTGTTCGCTCGATTGACAACGGCGTGTCGAGTTTGTGTGGTGAATCCCAGCGCATCGAACGCTTCAAGCTGTCGACGGACCGACCTGATACTCGTAACGTCCGTCGTTGTGACAAAAAGCAAGTCGGTTGCGTTTTCGACTGCGCTGAGTGTCACGTCGTCGATTCCAGCCGGCGTATCGACGACCACCGTGGAGAATTGATTGACCAGTTGGTTCATGATCGCCTTGACCTGCTGGGGACCCACCTCGTCGACGGATGTGAATTCTTCCGGTGCGGTGAGGACCAGTAGCCCGCTGCTGTGCTGCGAAAGGCTGACCTTCAGCGCACGCACGTCGACGATGCCATCGGTCCCAACGTCGGCGATCGAGTTCTCCGCCTGGAGGTTGAGCACCGGACCGACGTCACCAAACTGCAGGTCGAGGTCGACAAGCGTGACATTCCCAGGATCAGCCGTTGCAAGAGTCACGGCCAGATTTGTGCTGATGGTCGTCTTTCCGACTCCACCCTTCGGACAGAGAATTGCAAGGGTGCGGCCAGCCGACTGTCCAACATTTGCGGGACGCCCGCCGCGACGCAACGCCCGTAGATGTGCCTGAGCGAAGGCTTCTCTGAGTTCGTCACCCATGGCATCGGTCCGAAGCGCCTCAGCTGCGCCTGCCCGGAAATAGTCGATCTGCGCTTGGCCCGGAACGCAGATAGCGATCACGCTGATATGAGGAAATGTCTCATCCAGTTCGCCTACCAACGAGCTGAGCAGCTCAGCGTCGGGCACAGGACCAGCGACGGCAATGTGCGGATTCGATGCCGCGATGGAGGCAATGAGTGGCTCGCGGTCGGCCAGTGCCGGGCTGTAGGCCGAGAGGGTGTAGTCGCTCCCGAGCTGCTCGATCATGCGGTTCACGAATACAACATCGTCGGAGACGATCGATACCTCGATCATGAGTCGTCGCTTTCAGTCTCGATTGGCTCGCTGTCCGACACGAAGATTGATTCCCGCGTTTGTGGTCCGGGGGTCGACGCTCCAGCGGTTGACGGGTCCTGAGCTAGCCATATCGACCCGAACTCGGCGGCAAAGATGGTCTGTTCGATATCGTCAGCCGGCATCGCAAGCGTCACGTGGAGCCGCTTCGGAAGGGCCCTCTGGCCATCGCTCTCATCGACGACTGAAGTCGCGGTGACCGCCATGACGATTGCATGTCTGGCGATGTAACCCGACGCCGTCGGGGTGTCGATCCGATCCGTACTCGCCAGCAGCTGTGGTGGTGGCCCAGGTGTCTCCGAATCTCTTTCGGAGACAGCCGGTGTCGCCTCGTCCGAGTTCTCGTCGAAAGGGCCGAAGGAACCGAGAACGGCAACGTAGTCACCGACACCAAGAGCGCCATCGAGCGACCGAACCCGGTCGAGCTCCAGCGTCACAACCAGCCAGCCAGGCGGCGCCCCCGATACAGCCGTCGCGGCTGCGCCACTGGCCGAGAATCGGGTAGCCACAATTTGTTCGCCTTCGACCAGATCGACAATGGCAACAAGCCCTGCGAGCTCATCTATCGAGCTGACCGCGCCCTCAGCCCGTAGTCGGGTCGGGACCTCTTTTTCGGCAATGAATTCGTTGAGGTCCTCGACGGCCGTGCCGCGGGGGATCGCCCGCTCGACAACGAATACCGAGACCACGTCTTCTCCTGCAATAGCCCGGTCGTCGGCGGATCTCACGTAACTCACCAGAGCGAACGTTCCTGCCGTAGCAAGCGCCACAGCGAGAACGATGCCCAATGATCGACTTTTCATTTGATTCCCCTCTCACAGAAGTGAGGCGTTGACACATCGGTCATAGTCGTCCTCAACGACTCCGCAGATGTGTGTCGCCCTCACGCCTAGGTCGATGCTTCCACTATCGGCACAACAGCCACCGTTTATGAGGCCAGGCGTAAATGTGAGGATCAGACAACGGTGAGCCGCACCACAGATGCGTCCTGAACCGTTGAATGCAAAGTCGTCGACTCTTGCCTTGGCGAAGGCGACGATGTGGAAATGGGAATTTGAACCACGCACCGCCGCCAGGTCGTAGATCGGGAATACCCGCTCCTCACCGATATGCGCCCCTAACTCGGTTGCGAAGCTGTCGCCACGGGATCCAGGGTCACCGCTGTAACAACCCGTGACCGGCGGAGTACACGAGAGACCAGCGCTGTCCCCGGTATAGACGGCCTCGTCATAGCCGAATTCTATCCAGGTTCTGAGCTCACTATTTGACGAATTGCAGTCCGATGTCACGTCCGGCAGATGACAATCTAGCGACAGGAGGCCCCAGTTGCCAGGTACACCATCACCGCAGTCGGCCGGCACATCCTTGTCGTAGGCAATGGTGGCGGTTTGGGGCGTCGTCGGATCGGCGATGAAGTCGGCGATGCCTGGTGAGTCGATGCAAAGGCCGAGAGGCAGAACACCGGTTGCCGAGTTTGGAATGCCCCACTCGACGGTCGTCGATGCCGATTCAGAAGCACGATTCGCTCCGAACAACGGAGCGAAGAACAGCTCGGTGGGCTCCGTCGAGGTTAGGGCCGCTATCCCGTTCGGTCCGCTCTCAGCGACCTCGCACTCGACGAGCGTTGCGGCATCTCGGTTGATTTCCAGCCGGTCGACCGCCTCGTTGACGCAGGGGTCAACGGCACCGTCGAGTGTGGCGATGGCTGTTTCGAGAGCTGCACCGTCGGTTGCTGTCACGAGTCCCCTCTTCGAGTTCCAGAGCAGACCTATGTCGACCGCCAGCGATGCGACCATCAGCAGAGCCATCATGGAGACGGCAACCAAGATCAACGTCGTGCCTCGTTCGCTCTCGGTTTGCACGCTCATGACTCACACCGAAACGAGCCTGTTCCCGACTGGGTGATCGACCCGGCGACGAACGGAACCAGAGACGACGAAGCGGCAGTGATCGTGACGGTTATGGTGTCTGGATCGCCTCCGCCATCGCACTCGACGATGGCAATGCTTGGGGTGCTTTCAAAGATGACACCATCGAGCGCCGTTTCGACATGCCTTCTGATTTCGTTCTCGGTGGTTCCGTTGATCGAGCCAAGACGTGCACCCTCGCGCGCTGCCGCATGCAAGCCTTGCTGTCGATTTTCCAACAACGTGACTTGGACAATCCCGATGATGAGGGCGAAGAGTAAGGGGGCGATCAGCGCGAATTCGACAAGCGCAGCTCCCCGTTCATTTGGCGACAGACGGTGCATTGCTGACAACATCGGCTTTTTGGCCAAACCCCTTGAGAAAAAGGACAGCGCCCGGCTGAGCACACACCAACGACGGTGTCTGCTCGCCGATTTCGGCTATTTGGCTTCGCTGAAGATCACGACGGGGATCTCTCGGGTGGTGGATGAGATGTGGTCGGACATGCCCGGGAGGCTGGCTGCGAGTTGCTCAAGCAGGTCGGCACGTTCAGCGCCGGCGGCGACCGTGGCAATCGCGGGGATCGAGGCTCCAGGCACCTCGATGGTGACCCGGCTGTCATCCTCGATGTTGCGGTACCAGTCGGGGTGATGGTCTGCGCCGCCGTTTGCGGCAGCGACAGCGAGCCGACCGTCGGCGTCGATGAACCCGACTGGGTTGGTGTGGGCTTTGCCGCTGTGACGCCCGGTAGTGCTGAGCAACAGGATCGGTGCACCTTCCATCGGGCCAGACAGCCGCCCATCGTTGGCACGAAACTCCTCGATGACACCCTTGTTGATCTCTCGCATGTCCATGTGCACGTTCTCCCTACAGTTGAGTTCTGCAATCCACAAAACTTGGTTTGCACAAGCTATGACTTGTAGATCAATTACACAAGTCATTGCTTGTGGGTTGGGCCCCGGGGTGGCACGATGGAGATGTGTCGGCCGAAGATGTGTTCGCAGCGCTCGCTGCCCCCCAGCGCCAACAGATTCTCCAACTCGTGCGCGACGAGCCGTTGTCGGTTGGTGAGATCGCCGAGAGCTGCGGGGCAAGCCAACAGGCCGTGTCGCACCATCTCCAAGTCCTCAAGGATGCAGGCCTCCTCGACATGAAACAGGAAGGTCGCCGCCACCTCTACGCGGTGAACCCCGACGGTTTCGACTCCGTCGGTTCCTTCGTCGCTGACCTGTGGCCGAACGGACTCGACAAGCTCAGGGCAGTGCTTGAGGACCGCAACAAGTGACCGGCACGTTCACCTGTTCAATCGAGGTCCCGGCCCCACCCGAAATCGTTTTCGACTACTTCATCCAGGCCGAGCTCCTCGTGTCCTGGATCGGCGACTACGCCGTGCTCGACGCACAACCGGGCGGCGAGTTCACGCTCGACATAGAAGGCATCCCGGTGCGAGGCCAATACCTGGAGGTCATCGCTCCAAAACGGGTTGTGGTCTCCTGGGGCCACGCCGGATCCGAGACACTCCCACCGAACTCGACTGAAGTTGAGTTCACTCTCACCCCCACATCCAGCGGGGGAACAGTCGTCGAAGTCGAACACCGAAAACTGCCGGCCGAGCACCTACCCTCCCACCGGGTCGGCTGGCCCATGTTCATGGACCGACTCCGCCACACCACCGCCAGGCACTGACCGCTGCGGACTAGCGAGCCTTCATGCCAAGCGCCACGGCCTCCCAGGATGCGCAAAGTCGGCCAGCAGGGCAAGGAGAAGGTGCTCGGTTCGCACCTTTCGATCCTTTATTGCGCCCCGCTGCGCCTGAGCCTCAACAACTAGCTCCTTCTCACCCTGGGTGAATCGTTCGAACATCGCCATCGCCTCCCATGCTTGCGGTGCACGGTCTGCTTCGTAACGCCGAGTGCCTCGGCGATCGTCTGCCACGACCAGCCGGACGCCCTGGCATTGTCGACGTGAAGCACTTCAAGGTCTTCAAGCAAGCGACGCAACGCAGCCAGTGCTGCCAGTGCAGCCAGACCGTCCCCCGGGTTCGTGGTGTCGCCGGCGGAGCGGGCTAGATCTCCAACCGCTGTCGTTTCCGTTGTCATGTTTGTCAGCATAAGCTGACGCCTGTGCCCAATCGAGCCTGGTTGCAACTATCGAACAAATGTTCGATAGTTGGTGAATGCTAGGAAAACGACAAGACATCATCGGTGACCTCTACCGGCTACGCCACGACATCGCCACAAACAGCCGAGACCCCGAAACCGGCGATCGTTACGGAGATCTCGAACTCCTCGCCGCCATCGCCGTCGCCCTCGGCATGTCACCAAACATCGTCAACAAGGCGAGCAACGTCGCCATCGACCGCCTCGACACCCTCACGACAAACAACACCGAACAGCTTCAACAACTCGGAAGAAACCACGGCTACCGACAACTGGACAGAGGCATTGTGGCCAAGCCGTAGACAGCACTACGTCGCCGGTTCTCGATCAGTATTGGGTGTTGGCAGCCTGCGAACTGCGGGAACAAAGCTCAAAACCACGGCGGGCGCCAGTACCAAGCCGGCCAACGACAGCAGAGTTGGACGAAGGCCGAGTACGACGACCGCTGAGCCAACGGCGACCTGGCCAATCGGGAGCGCCAGGATCGAACCGGTCATGTCGAACGAGTAGACCCGCGAGAGCTGGTCCGAAGGGACATTGTTTTGAAGGTTGGTGTTCCACGTCACGTCGAAGACGACAAGTCCAATACCTGACACCACTGCTACTAGAGCCAAAACAACCAGTTCCGGCAAGATTGCCAGAGCGAGAATCAGGATGGCCGGTACGGCGGAAAAGATCAGACCGATCGAGAGACGTATGGGCTTGTCTATCCGAGCCAAAGCCAGCGAGGCGAGCAACATTCCGGCCGCTTGGCTCCCAAGAACCCACCCCCATCCAGCCCGTCCGATCGTTTCGTCGGCAACAGCTGGCCCGACGATGGAGATAGCTCCAGACCACGCCACGTTGATCACCAAGAATCCCAAGACCACGGGCCAGATCCAGTCGTGGCCAATGAACGCATCCCATCCTTCACGCAGATCAGCGATCATCGACTGGCCAGAGTCGCCAGACTCGCCAGGACCGGCAACCGGGAGACGAAGCCTGCTGAACAGCAGAGCGGTTACGGCGAACGAGACCGCATCAACAGCCAGCCCCCAGCCAGGACCGACCGCTGCCACGAGGGCAGCACCTCCGACGAGGGCTGCAATGTTGACACTGTTGGTGCCAGAGGAGGTCGTAGCGTTCGCCTTCTGAAGAAGGTCGGCAGGAACGGTCTTGGGGACCAAAGCTCCGGCAGCCGGGAACGACACCGCACCTGCTGCTCCATTGATGACCGACAGGGCAATGAGAATCGGGACGGTCGCCGTCCCGCCCAGAATCGATAAAGCGACGAGGGCCTGACTCACGGCTGAGACCGCGTTCGACCATACGAGGACCACGGATCGGGACCATCTGTCCGCTATCACCCCGCCAAGGAGTAAGAACACAACGAGCGAAGCTGATCGGGCTCCGACAACCAGTCCGAGATCGGAGGTCGAGCCCGTCAGGTCCAGCACGGCAAAGGCCAGGGCCACCGGTGCAATAGCGTTGCCGACCGTATCGGCGACCCGGGCAGCGAACAGGTACCTGAAGTTTCTGTGGTCCCAAACCCGGCCTAGGCGAGCCATGGCAGCCTGAGAAGGCCTCCGATCGTCCGCCTGACACGCATCCACCTTGTGGCCGCACTTTGCCAGGCCATTTCGCACTCGACCGATCGCGTGGTAACACCTTCACTGCCATCGTCGAGGCTGGCACGCTCCAACACGCCAGAGAACTCAAGCCAGCCAACGCTGACCTTCCCAAGCCGGCCGGCAGCCTCATCACGGGTCAAGAAATCGTCAGGATCAACGACGGTTATGCTCTGCCCGTACCGCACGTGTCGGGTTCGGTAGCGGCTACTCCTCATGGAGGATTCCGTCATCGGTCCATCCTCCCACGGCATAAACCGCTCGACAACGACGCTGTGTCGGAGAACGAGAAGTTGTGGGGCATGATGTCGTCATGGCAAACGACTCTCGGCTGGTAACCGTTGTGCTGGTTGTCTCGGACCTTAAGCGTGCCCTCGATCTGTACTGCGATGGCTTCGGTCTGGATCTCCACGTTGACGACCACGAAGGAAACGACTCCTGGACCAGCGGCCAACACGCAGCGACGTCATGGATCGACGGCGACTTCATTCATTTCGCTCTCTACGAATCAAAGGACGGCAACCACACCACGGGGGCGCAAGTAGCTTTCCGCGTCGCTGATCTCGACGCTGCTCACCAAAAAGCCAAGCTTGCGGGGGCTGAGGTCGTTCATGAACCGAAGCCGCAGCCATGGGGTAGATCCGCCCGCTACCAAGACCCGGACGGCAATGTGATCGAGCTCACACAACCGGCCCGACGCTGCACCGGAACTTAAGCTCGGAGGCTGTCACCCAATGGCCGGACCGGCGGCTACTTAGGTGTGGTGACGATGGATGAGCGGCCAGACGATGTTGTATACAAGGCCCACGCAGATGAGCTCGTTCGGTTCGCCACGGGCTTGGTTGGACCAGATGACGCTCCTGATGTTGTGGTTGACGCTTTCGTGCAACTGGTTGAGTCGACCGTCTGGCACAACGCCAACGACCGTAGAGCCTTGTGGTACCGGGCAGTCATCTATCGTGCCCGGTCATGGCGCCGATCGACGATGCGTCGCCGGGCTCGTGAACATTCAGCCTCTCTTGTGGATCGACCCTCTGCTGACAACAGCAGGGAGCGAGATGAGGACGTGATAGCGGCCTTGGCTGTGCTGAGCGTCCAGCAGCGTGCCGTGGTTGTTCTGACCTACTGGGCCGATCTCAGCCCTGCCGATGCCGGCGATCTCATCGGGGTCTCTGAGGGAGCGGTCAAGAAGCAGCTATCTCGGGCCCGGAGGAAGTTGAGAGGAGTACTCAAAAATGAATGACGACCAGTTTGACGACTATCTACGGGCCCGGATCGGCAACTTGATCGACCGAGCGCCAGAGCCACAAGATTGGCCAAGTGATGAAGTCGCCATGATTCAGGCGGATCGGATCACTCGCGATCCGAGGGAGTGGATTCCGCTGTCGCTAGGCCGATCGATGCTGATCGGCGTGTCTGTGCTGGCACTCGTCGGTGGGATCCTGTCCGCCACAAGGTACGACCGTTTCTGGGGCGGTGGCGCCACGTCGAACGTGTCGAGTCTGGCGGGAGAGGTCGTCTCTGCCGATGGTCGGCTGTACTTTCTGCCCGCGATGGAACTCGACCTGAGTCTCGGGGTCGACGCATCGACGGACCCGAACGTCGACGAGGGATCCGCAGTGGTGGTCGGGCGACCAACTGAGACAGGATTCGACGGACTTGGTGTGGTGATGCGACTTACCAGCGGTCCGACCTTTGGCACTGGCGAACCGGTCACGATCGCCGGACGCGCTCTGAGCCAAGCTCAGTACGAGAACGGTGGAGTGGCTGAGCAACTGCCAGACGGATCTTGGCTTGAGTACTCATTTGTGACCGATGCCGAGGTGCTGAGCGAGATGGTTGCAGCTACGACGTTCGAGAACGGAAGCATCGAGTTCGAGGAGACACCATCTGGGCTTCGCCGCCTCGCAGCCATCAGGGATGTATCCGATCAGAAATCGATTCGACTCACGTATCCGAGATCGAACCCCGGAGAGAGTGCGGATGTTCGGCCTGAGCTGCGGTTCACGATCCTGACCGCTGCCGCCGACCACCCAGATGAGGTACTGGCGTACGGAGCTTTCCTTGGCGCCTCGGTGGAGCGCACTACTGTTCGCGGTCAGCCCGGCTACCTGGTCGTCAGCTCAACTGGCGAAGAGCGGGTCGCAGCGGTGCTCTGGTACTCGCCAACCGGTCATACCGTCGCAGTCCTCACCAGCCTTGCCCCTGACGAAGCGATCTTGTTCGCCAATGACCTCCGATCCGTTGAGGAGGCCACATGGCGCGCCGAACTTGGCCTCTAACCACCCCACCGACAGCCGATCGGCAAAGACACTTCGCTTAACAGCTCCCCCTTGAGATGAGCGAAGCGTCCGGAACGATCCGCTCCGTCGGCGGGTTACTCATCCGATGGCACGTGGCCTTCACCGTGCGACGCCATTGTGCGCAACGGCGATTGCCCATCGCCGAGAGGTCGAAGGTGAAAACCCCTGATCTTCGCGAGGCCAACCCCACCACCTTGGCCCTCTAGGTCCAGGCCGGTGTTAGCGGCTTCGGCACTTTCCGGAGGACGTCCGACTACGGCTCCTCGTCGACGTCGAGCTTCATCGTCTCAGCTCGCGACTGCTTTCCGAAGTAATGGTCGCTGAAACGGATCGGCGGGTACCTCGGCTCGCCGTCATCGGGCCGGCAGGTCGGAACGCAGTCGATGATCGCGTCGTGGTTGGCGTTGTGAAAAAAGGGCATCGAGAGCCTGGACGTAGCCGCGTGCTCACGGGGCGGGTTCACCACACGGTGCAGGTTCGAGACCCACCGGTCGTCGGTCCACCGGGCCATCAGATCACCGATGTTGCACACCAGCGAGCCCGGCGGGGGGTGCACGTCGAGCCAGGTTCCGTGCCGATGCTTGACCTGGAGTCCACCCGGGGTGTCGTCGCCGTAGAGGAGTGTCAACGTGCCGTAGTCGGTGTGGGCTCCAGCCCGCAGCTGGCCAGGCTCAGGGCGCTCGGGCTGCGGCGGGTAATGGATGACTCGGAGCGCACTGGTGTGTCGATCGATGTGGGTGTCGAAGAACGACTCTGGCAGGCCGAGACCGACGGCGAACACCCGCATCATCGTTGCCGCTAGGCCTCCGAGGCACCGGTAGTAGGCCTCGAACGCCGGGCGGAAGTCGGCGGGGTGTTCCGGCCACTCG
Source organism: Phascolosoma agassizii (assembly GCA_035593235.1). Taxonomy (NCBI): domain Eukaryota; kingdom Metazoa; phylum Annelida; class Sipuncula; order Phascolosomatiformes; family Phascolosomatidae; genus Phascolosoma; species Phascolosoma agassizii. Next base: position 16,120 of record JAVJHY011578711.1, on the reverse strand, counting down.
TTCTCGGCGAAGAACCGGGCCGCGGCCGGGCTCTCGCTGCGCTGATCCTCGGTCACGTCGAGGGGGCCGAACGCGAATCCTTCCTGGAGGTCGGGCGGTGCCTTATCACCGAGGGTGTAGGCCAACGACCGGTTGCCGACCCAGTTGTAGCCCCGGCTCAAACGTTCGGGGGGCGTCGCCGCCCGCATCTTCTCCTCGATGGGCAGCGCGAAGAATTCGAGCGACGCCGATCGAGCCCGCTCGATCAGCTCGGCCGGAACCCCGTGGCCAACGAGCAGCACGAAGCCAACGGTCCGGAGCGCCTCGTCGACCTGGTGCCCGACCGACCTTTTGGCCACCTTGTCGCCGGTGAGGAACGGTTCGAGGTCGATGGTAGGGATCGGGTCGGGTGTCATATCGGTCTCCGGGCTCAGCCGCTCAGGAGTGCCAGACCGAGCCGGGCGGGACTTGGGACATCATCCCCTGCTCGGTCTCGCCCGGCCACGGGTCGGACAGCTCCCACGCGGCGTCGAAGGTCCCGATCTGGTACTGGATGCCCCGGAGGAACAACCACTTCATCTGTTCCCGCTCATGCGGTGACCCGTACTGGCCGGCCTCGTTGAGGCCGGCCGTCGTCGCCTCCCGCAACCGGACGGAGAACGGGTCGACCCATTGCTCGAGCCATTCGAGCTGGAACTCGGGCAGGCCGGTGACGCCCTCGGCCTTGTAGCGGTCGCCGAAGGTCTGGTCGAAGGAGTAGCAGACGTAGAGCGCAGCGCAGATCTCGCCGAAGGTCCCCTCGTGCATCGTTCTGACCCAGAAGTTGATGAAGGCGTCTCGGCGGGGCCGGGCAGCCCACCGGGTCTTGGCGAAGTCGCCGACCTCGTCGAGGAGCTGCAGTTCGACGCGGCCGCTCTCGGAGCGCCGTGCGTACTCCTGCTCCAGCTCGAGCAGGGGGTTGTGGGGTGGGATCTTCGCGTAGGCGACCTCGGTGATGTGTTGCCCGAGGTAGGGCAGATCCTGGGCGAGCCAGTAGCGAAAACGATCGTCTGGCAGCTCATTGGCGAACAGTGCCTCGATCCATCGGTGATGCTGGAACGCCTTCCAGGCAGGGCCTGCGAAGTCCAGGCATTCATCGAGGAACGTCATGGCGCTGTTCTACCAGACCTGGGTGCCTGCACGCCCGGCGACGAGCGACGTCGGATCGTGCAACGTACCGATCGCAGCGCTAACCCCGGTGCGTTTGACGGGCAGCCGTTGGGAACCGGCACATCAGCGCGGCCAAGCGGGATTGCCGAGTGGTGATAGCGAGCGATGCCCCGGTGGCCCGAAGATCGACCCGCCCCGATCTGATGTGGTGCCGACACTGGTCGCGTCGGTGATCAGCAGGTGATCGTGACCGTGTTGCTGGTTGCGAGGTAGTAGGCGCCACCCCATGTCTCAAGCGTGACGGTGTAGGTGCCCGACTGGAAGTAGCGGTACTGCGTCTCACCCGCAGCGTTGCGACCGAGCACCTCGAACCCGTCTTGATCCTTGATCACCCAGGTCAGGTCGTCCCCGATCTGCCCGCTCCGCAAGACCCCGCAGCCGTCGCCGTGCACCTCGAGTGTGTGCGTCGGCTCATCTGAGGTGGTCACCTCCGGCGGTGTAACCGGTGCTATGTCGTCGATGCCCGGAGGGTTCACGTAAAGCGCCTCCAGATTGGACGTGTCATCGTCGTTGTCCTCGATGATCGCGGCGCCACCGATGGACACGACGAGTGCCGCGGCGAGGACGAGCAGGATCCGACCAACCGGGCGGTCGAGCACCGACCGCTCAGGGTGACCTGTCTGCTCCGCGGCCAGGGTTCGGAGCCCGATGCCGACGCCGACAACCGCGCCCGAGAGCAGCAGAGCTGTCGCTGAGTCGGTGAGGAGGTCAAGCCGAGCTCCGAGTGAGCCAGGTTCGCCAACGACGAACTGTGCGCGCACGAAATCCCACGCCCATGCGATCCCGCCAACGATTCCAACGACGATGAGTATCGCTCCCGATGCGTCGATGTGCGACACCCCGCTCCGCTGCGTCGCCATCGAATCCTCGTCAGTCTTCGCGCCTTGTGGCGCGCCAGGGACGTGAATCTGCGCCCCAGGCGTTTGCGAAGGTGGGTACCAACGTCCGTCGGAAGCCCGCCACCATCCGAGCCCCGGCGACTGATCACTCATCGCTTCCTCCCGCAATCAAGTTCTCGACCTGCGACTGTTGCCAGAGACTCGCTGCAAGCCTGCGTCGATTTTGTCTGCGCCGCCCGTATTCCACCCCCGGGATACTACTAAGCGGCTCAGCTTGACTTGGCGCACGGGCACATTGTCGGCAAGTGCGAGCCCGGCGATAGAAACCAGCTGGAGCATCTCCCAGTTTCTGACACCCGCACAAAACCCAGGGAAACCCGGGAGCGTCCGAGAGCCACCACGCCCCAGACCCAGCAGAGTTCGGTTGGCACATCGAGGACACGTTGTCGATCACTCAAAGCACTACACAAGGCCGTTTACTCGGTGAAATCGGCAGCGCAACGGTGCAGCACGGCCGACCGCTCAGCACCCCTAGCTGGCCGCCCCGAGTTGTGCTTTGAACTTGGCCGCCTCGGCGTCCCTCAAGATGTTGACCCATGACACCGATCCGACCAAGACCGCAGACACGACGGTCCACCGTCGATAGTTCATGTTCAAAGTCACGGGGTACCTCCCTGCATCGTGGTCATCGTCGTAACCGGTGCTGAACAACCTCGCAGCCGAGTGGCTGTCCACAGGAGTGCCTGTACTCCGGTGGCGGGCGGGTGCTCAAGGTGCTTGCGGCCAGGCGGTGACCTCGGTTTAGCTGCGCCGAACCGAACCCCTGAGCGCGATAAGCGATCCGGCGATGATCGAGATCACAAGGGCCGCGGTGCCACCGATCGCTATCCAGCCGATCGCGGCGATCGCTCCGACGACGATCTGCAGCGATGCCATCGGGATTCGGTGAAGCCAGCCGGGGTGGTCGGGGGGCGGGGGGTAGGTTGTACGTTCGGTGGTCATTGGTTCATCTCCTCGTGGTGGAGGGCGGTCGTCGGCCATCGCTGGTGGTTCCACGGTGAGCGACGCCAGTTCCCCGATCGTTCCCGGCGCTGGAGCGGCCGGTCAGGCGGGTCGGAGCAGTTGGTCCACGCCGGAAAGCGCCAGTGAGCAGGCAGCCGACGCGTCGAGTCGCTGCCCTGTCTCCCACCAGTCGCGGTAGCTCTCGGGGTCGGCCGCTTTGGCCTCGGCGAGGAGGGTGTCTATGAGGTCGGCTCGGAAGGTGGTTGTGAATCCGTTGGCCGCGCACGACGAGAGCAAGGTGACGGCCAAGTCAACCCGATCGACCTGCGCGAACGTAACTGCCGAGCTACCCAACTGAACGAAGGCGTAGGACCACAACCCTCGCTCCTGCAGCCACTCGACAGTGCCGCCGATCACCTCAAGGACCTCAAGCGGCGTGTCGGCGATGTTCGGCGCCACCCAGCCCCTGACCAGCCGCACTGCGCTACCGATGTCGACCAGGTCGTGTCGATCGGTCAGGAACTGACACTCGTCCAACCGGGCGCTGGCAGCCACGGGGTCGGCCCAGGCCAGCGCAACGGAGCGAACGAATAGGTCCGTGGCCTCGAACACAGGGCCCCGCCCGGCGGTCAGGGCCCCCAGCCGGAGCGAGACCGGAGCGACGTCGCCCCCCGTGCCAGACAAGACGATGGCCTTGAACATCAACATACCGGCCTCGAGGGAGGGCTCGATGTCGGTCCGCTCCAGTATCCGTTCGAGTGTCTGCGCGGCCGTGGCGTGGTCGCCCTTGCTCCACGAGATCAATGTCTCCGCGAGGAGAGCCTCCGGGGGGTCGGAGTCGGCCGCTGACGCTCGGGCGGTGAGCGCCTCGCCCAGCTTGATTTGGCCTCGATGGATGCCGAGTGACGCCCAGTTGGCCAGAGTCTCGACGTGCTCGGGTCCGTAGATCCTCCGCGGTGCGGGGTCGAGGCCGTGCTCACACCAGTCGACGACCTCGAACTGCATGACAACTCTGCAGTAGGGGCTCGATGCGTTGGCGATCCGGCACAGGTCGCCGAGCCGACCGGTGGCCACTGCGTGGGCCTTGGCTTGGCGGAGATCGTTCCAGCGGCTTCGGAACCAGTCCAGGGCCGAGAGTGAATCGTGCTGCTGGCGTCTGCGGTTCTCTTCCGCCGCGTGGCAGAAGTAGGCGAGATGGCGATCCAAAGCCGGGCCCCGGTCACCCCGATCGCGAGCGAACAGCCGGATGCTCTCGAGTAGCCGGTAGACCGTCTCGCCGTCGACCGCTTTCGGGCCGGCGACCAGCGATCGTCTGACGAGGAGATCGAGCCCATCGACAGTGGCCGCGGCCGGGGATCCGGGCTCACCGGCAACAGCGCGAGCCTCGTCGAGGGTGAACCGGCCCGTGAGCACCGACAGGTCGGAGAGGAGTTGCTGCAGTTCGGGACTCAACGCGTCGAACGACCAGGCGATGGCGGTGCCCAGGGTCTGGTGGTGGTCGGGGCGGTCAACGGTGGACGATGTGAGATAGGCGAACCGGTCGTCCAACAGCGACTCGATCGTGCCCGGATCCAGCGTGCGAGTACGGGCGGAAGCGAGCTGTACGGCCAGGGGCAGGTCGTCGAGCCGGTCACAAATGCGGGCCACGGTCGCGTCGGTCGGGTCGAGCATCGCCCCCTGACGTCGAGCTCCGGTCACGAACAACTCGATGGCCGCGTCCCGGCTGAGCTGGCCGAGACGGTATTGCTGCTCGGCTCCCAAACCCAGCGGCTCCCGACTCGTGGCCAGCAGCGTGGCCCCCGGGCATCGGTCGAGGACCTCATGAGCCAGCGAGGCGATCGGTTCGAGCAGGTGCTCGCAGTTGTCGAGGACGATCAGCGTCAGCCGATCACCGAGCGACCGAATTATCGATTCGACCACCGTGGCGTCGGTGTGCTGCAGCGCGCCGATGGCGGCGAGCAGCTCGGACGGCACCGAGCGGGCCTCGCTGAGCGCGCCGAACTGACACATCCACACCCCGCCGGAATAGTCCTCGACGACCGAGCCTGCGACGTGCCGAGCCAGTGACGTCTTGCCCGCTCCACCCGGCCCCACGATCGTCACCAGTCGCTCGGTCATCAGCAGTTGTCGAACGTCGCCCAACTCGTTGTCACGACCGATCAGCACCTCGCGCGACGGGCCCAGGGACCGACCCGAGAGGCGGGCTGCGCGCAATCCGGTCCGTCGCTCGATGCCCTCGGCGTCGACCCGGTGGAGGGCGGTTGGGGCCAAATCGGGCAGGCGGAAGAGCCCCAGGTCGACCGTGATGATTCCCGACCCCAGACCCGGTGCGGCCAGGCTGGCCACCAGCTCGGAGCACACGATCTGATCCCCATTGGCCGTATCGAGTATGCGCGCGGTCCGGTTGAGTACGATGCCAAACCAGTCACCGTTCCGATGCTCCGCCTCGCCGACGTCCAATCCGACGCGGACCCGGGGCCGGTCGTGTTCCCATGACGCGGCGCCGAACGCCTGTTGGATCGTCACCGCAGCGGTCACCGCCGCCGAAGCCGAGCCGAACACGGCGCCAACGCCATCGCCGGTGTGTTTGAACACGATCCCGCCACCGCGTTGCACCGCGTCATCGATCAGGCGGTCATGGATGGCCAAGGTGGCTGCCCTCGCCTCAGGATCGGCTTGCCAGGACCGGGTGGAGCCCTCGATATCGGTCATCAGGAAGGTGCGCATCCCGCTCATCGCACCGTCGGTCGAACCGCCGAGATTCAGCGCCCGGTCCCGGAGCACCACCGCGGCCGGGCTCGGCGTGACGCCCAGCTCGTCGCGGAGGCGTGACTCGAGCTCGTCGTAGTGGCGGAGCACGGTCTGTCGGTCGCCAACAGCCAGCGCCCGATCCATGACCGCCACGATGGCCTCTTCGTTGGCCGGATCCAGCGCCAGAAGGTCATCCCACCGGCGAGCTGCCACGAGAAGAGTGGCCATGTGGCGCTGCAGGCGATCCCGAGCCCGGACCGCCCATTCCGCATAAGGCACGTCAGGCAACAGGTCACCGTGGTATGCCTCGACCGCAGCCGCCACCGACTCCTCGTCCTCGGCCAGGGCTGCCTCGACGATCTCCACATCGACCTCGACTTGGCGGTTGGGGAACAGCGCGACGACCTGGTCCCGGACCACGATCGCATCCGCCGCGCCTGTAGCTCTGCGAGCGAACGTCGCAGCCTTGCGCAGGCTGTTCGCTGCCGACCTGGCCTCGGCCCCGGGCCAGAGAGCTTCCATAACCTGCTCGCGGTGGAGCCGGTGCCGGGAGGCCAGGGCAAGTAGCTGTAGCAGCTCCGCCCCCGACCGACGTTCGAAGTCATCCGGCCCGATCGTCACCCCATCGATATTGAGCTCGAACCTTCCCAGCAATGAGAAGCGCACCGACGTCGCCATCCGAACAACTTACTGCTGGCCACTCCTCCGCTGCTGCACGACGCCGTCGGTCATCGTGCGCGGCGATGCATGGGAATGTGGCTGGGCAGCCATGGTGGAGGGTGGTCGGTGGATGGTGGTCCGTGAACGAGGTCTTACCTGTTGGCCGGTGGCGTGGGGATGGCGTGATCCCATCCCTCGGTTACCGATGGGAAGGTGGGCTCCCATCCGGTCGCGTTTTTGAACTGAGTGTTCGAAACGCGATGTGAGATCGTGAGCAGGCCTGTCGCCGGCCCGACGACAGACCTGGCGATCCAACGTGGGATCGACCGTGGTGCTCTGGCGTTGATGGCCGCCGCCAGGGCGTTCAGTTCGTTTCGCTTTGTGACAGGGTTGTCGTCGCTCACGTTGTAGGTCCCGTGCGGGGCTGTGAGGGCGGCTGCGATAGCGGTTGCAGTGTCGGCGATGTGGAGATGGGAAACGTAGTTGTCGCCCCGCCCGACGATTGGCAGCTTCCGAGCAGCGACCGATGCGATGTAGTCGGCCGACGTTCGGCCAGGACCGTAGAGGCTCGAGAACCTGAGGGTCACCCCGGCCCCGCCTCGTTGTGTGAAGCGATCGACGTGGCCCTCAGCGTCGAGCGCAGAGTCAAGTACGTCCCACACCGGCTCAATCGGGCAGTCCTCGTCTATCCAGTGGTCTCGATTGTCGGCGTATACGAGCGAGACCGACTGCTGGACGAATCGCGGCACACCATGGCTCAGTGCAGCGTCGACGAGGAGTCGGGTTGCGTCGGTTCGGAGCCGGTCGTTCATCGCCCACGAGTTTCGCTTCGTCATCTTGTCTTGCGGCGGGATCGCTGTGGCCATGTGAACGATGGCGTCGACCCCGTCGACGGCCCGAGCGAGGTCGTTGGGGTTGAACAGGTCGATGTCGATCGGGAGTGCGCCCAGTTCTGTAAGCCATCGGCGGGCTTCGCCGCTGCGCGCGACGGCCTCAACGTGGTGGCCGACCGCCAAGAGGTGAGGGACGCTTTGGCGGCCGACAGCGCCAGTGGCTCCGGTATGTAGAACTCTCATAGGGTTTCCTTTCTCGTAGTCGGGATCCGTCGCGCTGAGCAGAGCCTGCCGTTGGCTCCGATGAACGATCGGCGTGACCGTGGGCGCTTCGACCGGTCGCCGTCTGGTTCGTTGACCTGGCGCGTGGGGCGAGGCAGCTGAATGATCGGTTCCGTTGGCCAGCGCATCGGAGCGATCGATGGTGGTGGCCGCATCAAACGGGTCCTTCATGTGTCGCAGGTGCTGCTCTATCGTCTCCTCCTTTCCAATAACATACAGTAGTGAATGTTATTGGAACATACAGTAATGTATGTTCCAGGTGCTGGCAAGGCCGATTTGTGTCGGCACCGCTGCACGGGAGAGGTGGGCCGGCTGTTCTTAGCGGGCGCTCCTCGGCCACTCGCAGCCTGACCATTCCCCGACACCTCGGCTTCCATACAGTACTGTGTGTTCTGTGAAGCTGACGCGGGACGATTGGGTGGAAGCCGCCTTCAAGGCTCTGTTGCGCGGCGGGCCGAAAGCCATCGCCGTCGCCAACCTCGCCGAAGAACTCGGTGCGACAAGGGGCAGCTTTTACCATTACTTCGGGGACCGCGAGGAGCTGCTCGTGGCCGCGCTCGACAGGTGGGAGCAGCAAGCGACCGAAGCCTTCATCGATCGGGCCAGCTCGGAGACGGACCCTGCGGCGCGCCTGCACCTCCTGTTCGCACAAGTCTTCCGCGAGCCGACGAGCCTCGCTAACGCAGAGCGCCACCTGCTCGGGGTCCGGACCGAGACGACTGCGGTCGCGACGGTTATCGACCGGGTGGTCGGTCGCCGCAAAGCGTTCCTGGCCGAGTGTTATCAGTCCATGGGGTACGACCGAGCCGACGCACAAGATCGGGCACTCGTCGCCTACATGATGTTCACCGGATGGCTGTACCTCTACCCGGGCGAGGATCGATCGAGCCGGTCTTCAGGACGCAGAATCGCAGCCCTCGTCAACGAGATCCTCCTCGCCGGTCGATAGCCGAGAATGCACGTTCGCGGCCGATCCCGACGGATGACCATGCTCACGACGCTCAACGTCTAAAGCCACGTCGTCGACGCTGGTGGCGCGCTGCGAGGCGGATCCACACCCCGGGAACGCGTAGGCCGCAGCTGGCGCATTGCATGAAGAACTCCTATTTGTAGTTCGAGAAGACTTCGGAGTAGTTGTCTTGATCCACTGTCTTCCCCGTTTCCACGTAGTACTTGAGGCCGAAGAGGTGTTTTGCCACTGACTTGCTCAGCTTGCCTCTCATCAGGTACTTCATGAATCCTGGGGCGAACGAGTTGAAGGAGACCATCTTGATGCTGGTGGTTTCGTCTCCGGTTGAAGACAGCTCGTACGTGGCAGACATCTCTTTCAGGAACGGGAGGTTGTGTTCCAAAACCTCCACCCGGAAGCTCTTGTTCTCATCCACTTCGGTTATTTGCTCGTCGACGTACAGCTTGTCGGTGAAGTCGCAATGCCGCACAACGTCTAGTGCCCCTCGTGAGGCGTTGTGCATGTAGCTGGACGACTTCATCGACGGGTTGTGAATATGGATGTCACCATACTGAGAGAACAGGATCTCCCAGACGTCCTCTCTCGAGGCGCTGATTGACTCGTTGAGTTCTGATTGGTTCATTTTTCTCCTCTGGGTGTGCTTGGTTCAGCTGCGCCGGGTTGGGCGGGGTAGCCGACGCCGCCGGTGATCTTTGCTGTCACACTCCACAGCGCTTGTTGGGCGGCCGGATTGTTGAGGTGTTCCATTTCGATGGTGTGGAGCGGCCCCGTCCCTTTCTTTGGCTTGGAGGCGAGGAACTGGCCGGTTCGTTCGGCCCCGAATGTTGTCGCTTCGAGGTAGCGGCCGGCTCCGTCGCTGACGCTGTGGGACATGCCGGGTATGAGCTTGACGATGGGCAGCAGGACCCATTTCATGAGGAAGGGGGCGTCGCGGGCGCCGTTGGTTCCGGGAGTGCTCCCCGGCGAGACGGCGTTGACGGTCATTCCTGGCGGCAGCTTCTTGGCCAGCTCTGCTGCCCACCAGACGGCGAACATCTTGACGGTCGCGTACTGGGTGTTGGCGCGGTAGGTGATGGTTGGCTCCATTCGCATCACCGCCTCGATGGCCGTGTCGAGATCGCCGTCGAAGTTTTCAGTCGCGAGGTTGTCGATGTCGATGGGCTTGAACATGGGGAAGTCGCCGCGTGCCGCCTCGGAGCCGGCGATGATGATGCGGGCGTGGTCGGACAACAGGCCCGCTTCGAGCAACTTCATGGTGAGGAGGTGATGGCCGGTGAGGGTGGCTGCGGTGGTGGCTTCGATGCCGTCCGCGGTTCTCCTCACGTCGTTGGTTGGGGCCATTCCCGCGTTGAGAAGCAGGACGTCGATCTGCCAGCCCCGGTCGGCGAGAACGTCGGCGGAGTGGGCCACGGAGGCGAGATCATCGAGGTCGAGCGTCAACGTTTCGAACACGTCAACTGCCTCCCTCGCTCGTAGACCGGCACGTGCTGCTTGGGCCTTGTCGTCGGTTCGGGCAGTGATGATCACTCTGGGGTAGCCGGCGGTGGCGAGTTGGACCGCAGCCTCAAGCCCGAGGCCGGAGCTGGCACCCGTAACGAGGGCGGTCCGGTTCGTCTGGTCAGACATTGTGCTCCTTGGTTGGGCTGTTGGATTTTCGTCGATCGATCTGCACCGTCTTGTCGAGGCACACTACAGGCGTTTGAGTGAACGTTTGGATACCTGTCTAGAGAAACGTTTAACACATGTCTGGACTGCTGTCTAGACATACGTTTGTAGGTGTGTTATCGTTGTCGTCATGAAGAAGGTGCCGGAGGACCTCGCAACGAAGCTGTACCGCAATGGCGACCAGTTCCTCGCTCAGGGTGACGACGTGCGGATCGACCAGGTGGCAGAGGACCTTGGCATCGCCAGAGCGACGCTCTACTACTACTTCTCAGGCAAGGACGACCTCATCAGCTTCCTCATGCGGGAGAAGATGGAACGAATCGCCACTCAGGTGCAGAAGGCGAAGGCCGGTGAGGGCACCGCCCTCGAACGCTTCGAAGCAGCCATGCGGGCTGCGATCTACGAGCTAGCCAGCAACCCCGCCCTTTGCCTCAACCTGATGCTTGCCACCGGCCGGATGGAAGCCATGGCCGAGATCTTGACGGCATCCGAACGAGCAATCATGGCCCCCCTGCGCGAGCTGCTCATTGAAGCGCGGGCCGTCGGCGATGCCGACATAGCCGACATCGACCTCACTATCTCCTCGCTCATGGGCGGGACCAACATGGCCGTGCTCCAGCGATGGGCACTCGCTGGCGAGGTCGACCCCGACGACATGTCCCAGCACGCCGTGACCCTGTTCCTCAACGGCGTCCGGGCCCGATAAGCGCCCGAGCCGGTGGCCCGACGTCAACGAGCACCCGACACCAAGCCGACCATGGCTGCCTGCACGGCCGCCAACGCGGGAAGCGGACGGTACGAAGGCTCTTCCAGCCAGCTGCACTAACCCGCTCAATGTCTGGCTGGTCAACGGCCAGCGGAACGATCTAGATCAATGTCAATGGAGAGGAAGTTCGATGAGAAACGTCACCGTAGAGCGCACGGTCGCTTCACCCCGACACAGCGTGTGGGCCGTGTTGGCCGACTACCCCAACATCGTCGACTGGAACGAAGCCGTCAAGAACAGCTACGCCATCGGCGACGCAGTCGAGGGCGTCGGAGCCCAGCGACAAGTCGACGTGGGCTCAAAGGGATCGATCAAGAACAGAGAGACTGTCACCGAGTGGACGCCCGAACAGAGAATGGTGGTCGCCGTCGACAAGATCGAGAAGCAACCCATCAAGCAGGCCACGATGACGTTCACCCTTTCCGACGGCGATGGGACCACGCCGTTCACCATGAGCTACGACTATGAACCTAAGGGCGGGCCGCTCGCCCTCATTTACGGGCCAATACTCGACCGGCTGCTAGGCAAGGGCTTCAACGCGTTCATCGACGACCTAGGGCCGGCCGCTCAGGCCCAGACCGCCGGCTGAAGAAGCAACACCGCCCCGGAACTACGTACCAACGCATCACAGCCAGATCGCGATTGCCAACGTGCCTGCCTGGGCCACACAACAGGCGAAGTGGCTCGGGTCAACACCAACCAAGCCCACTGCATAATCACGGCGCCAGCTCCAACAGGGCCGCCCCATATCCTCACCTATGCAGCGCTCGGCATCACCGGTCAGCCGACGACACAACGACCGGCCGTGGTCGAAACCACGACTCGTGGCCTTACCTGAGATTTTGGTCGGTGAGACCATCCGGAATCGCCGGTTTCCATGTACCGCTGTGTCGGTCGGTAGGCGACACTGGGACGATGAGCGCTAACGCCCCAATCCTGGAGTTCGACTCCGATCCTGTGGGTGTATTCGACCCTGGTCAACAGAGCCTCGACACGGACGTTCCGGGGTGCGCAGTCGCCTGCCACTTCGTCGACCTCGTGAGCCAGGCCAGCGATAGTGCCGAAACGGTGATGGCGCTGCCGAGTGGAACACCAATGCTGCGGGTGCGACGTGACGACCAATGGATTGGTTTGTACTATCCCGGCCAAGGCGCACCCCTTGCGGCGGCATCGACCGAGCGAGTCATCGCCGCAGGCTGCGCCAACATCGTTGCCTGCGGCGACGCTGGGTCATTGGTCGGGCAGGCACTGGGAGAGCTCGTCATCGTCAACGCTGCCCTTCGTGACGAGGGAACTTCTTATCACTACCTCCCACCCAGTCGAGAGGTCAGCGTGCCTCGACGAGACGTGGCCGTACTCGTCGAGGTCTCCAAGAACTCAAACTGGGACCACACCGTCGGCAAGACTTGGACCACCGACGGCCTGTTTCGCGAAACCAAAGGCAAGATCGACCCTCGCCGAGACGAGGGTTGCCTTGTCGTTGAGATGGAAGCCGCTGCTCTCATGGCCGTCGCCCTGTTCCGCGGTGTCCGCTTCGGTCAGTACCTCTACGCCGGCGATGACATCAACGGGTCAGAATGGCAAGACCGTGGCCGTCTCCAAGCCTCAAGAGTCCGCCAGAGGCTTCTCGCCCTAGCGTTCGTGCTTCCAAACAACTAGCTCGCTGACAGATCAGGTACTACAGCGCGAGGACAGCACCTATTCGGTGCTCGGGATCATCGGTCAGTCGGCGACACAAGAACTGGCTGCGATGGACATCACGGCCTGTGGTCGGGTCCGAATTTTCCGGTCACGTAACCGAGGGGGGTCTGAGGCTTGGCCGGTTGATCGACAACTAAGTCATTGCCGACCGTTGCGGTCCCCAAACACCAACGAGGTGGCGCCAGCGCCGACGATAAGGACTGCTCCCACCATTGTCGCCAAATCCGGCTTCTCGTTGAAGAGAATGATGCCGAACACAATTGCGAACGGGAGTCGCGCGTACTCGGCGCTTGCCACCGCGCTGGCCTTGGCTGCACGGTAGCCCAGCACGACGCAGCCCTGGGCCAGAAAGGAGAGGACTCCGATGGCGAACATGGCAGCGACGCTGCCAGCTGCCAACGGGCGACCAAGCCACGCAGCTGGCAACACCGAGATCGCATTCATCGTCGCGAAGAGATACACGAGGATTGTCTCGGGGCTGTCTTGGCTGGCGAGCTTCTTGACTTGGAGTTTGGCCGAGGCAGCAGCAAACGCACCAATCACGGCCACACCCGTAGCCCAGCCAGCAGCATCACCAGGTCGTGCTGCGATTAACACTCCGACGAACCCGATTGCGATACAGACCCACCGCAGATTCGATACTGACTCGCCGAGAGCAATTCTGCCGAGGAGCGTCAAGAAGAAAGGCGCGGCGAATGAGATGGTCGTCGCCGTCGCGAGTTCCAGATAGGTGAAAGAGACGAAGGCTGCAGTCACAGCTACGGCACTAAAGGCTCCCCGGCGTAAGTGGAGGTGAAGGCAGTCCGTTACGAAGACGGCTCGCCCCCGCCTGATCACACCAACTGGAACGGCAACGAGCAAGCTCAGCGAAGCCCGAGCAAGCGTTAGCTGAAACACGTTAACGGTCCCGTCAAGCTCTCGTGTAATGGCGCCCATAGTGGTCAGAAGCAAGCCGGCCAGCGCGATCCAAACACCACCAAGCACAGCGCCGTCTACCCGCCCGGTCGCCAGCCGGGCGGGAGCGACCGCCACCACAGATCTAAAGGCGTTCTTTCGACCGTGACCGAATCCCATCAGTTGCTAGTACGGACTGGAGCGAACCTCCGGTTCGCAGCGCTCGAAAATGTCAGCTCTCGATGCAGCCGAGCCGCAACACTCCACAGGCACTGATGTTGTGCGTAGAAATCCCACCTCGTATCCCGAGCGGGCAACGACATCGGCAGATCACCTGCTCCGGTCAACGTAAGCCGCTGGCCGGCCTCCCGAACGGGCCCGAGTCCCTTCCTCCGGTGCGCATTATGCGAGACCTGTTATCGAGTACGAAAGACGAGGCACAACGCGCCGGTTATTCAGCGCTTGGTCGCCTCTGTCAGAACGATCGCCCGTGCTACTCCGTCGGCACCTCACCGGCCGTGGCCCTGTCGAGGATCGCTTCAGCCATGTCAACGACAGGCAACTGTTGATGCGGCAACTCGACCCGGCCCACTGATCTACTCCGTCCAGACTCCCCGATGTGGGAGCTGATCAGCCGCTTCAGCAGACATACCTGCTTCTCGCATGGCCTGATGCCCTAGCTGCTGACCGGCACTCACCCGCCGAAACTCGCCTTGTGAGTACCAACGACACCGATCCACGAGGAGAGACGACAATTGCTCAAGGGACCAGCACCATCGTGGCCCCGAAGTCACCCGTATCCTGATCGAGGCCAGCGCTGAGTCAGCGCGAGTTCTGAGCAATCGGCTGTCGTTGAAGGTGTACGTCGCGCCAGGACCGGTTGCGGTGTGACCAACGAGCTCACGATGGTCGGGACGAAGCTGGAACGCTGCCATTCGGACCACTGCCGCGGTCAGGCGCCTCGATGACGGCGGTAGTTCTCAAGGGCGACGCCAACCATGGGTCGCTGCTTCTCTTCGCTTTCGTGGACGAAGCTGTCGGGATCACGTTCCCCGAGACGGCCCAGCGTGTACATAGCGTGCGCAGCTTGTGTGTGGGCGGTGAATCCCTGCGTCTCCTCGGCGTGGTTCACCGCCATCTTCGTCATCCTGAGCTGGAACGGGTCGTTGGCGGCGACCCGGACGGCCCACTCCAGCGTTGCATCGCGCAGGCCGGCACGGGGAATGACCCGGTTGACCAGGCCGAGCTCGTGAGCCTCGGTCGCATCGATAAAGCGGCTCTCGAACAAGAGCTCCTTCACCTTGCGCGGGTGGAGGTCCCACGGCATGGCGAAGTACTGGAAGTGACTTCCGAGAAACATGGCGTCATCGGCGGCGAAGATCACATCCATGGCTGACGAGATCATCCAACCGCCGAAGATGCAGTAGCCCTGCACGGCGGCCACCGTGGGCTTTGGCACGTCACGCCACTGCTTCGTGTTGGCATAGAACTGGTCGTAGGTCCGTTCGTACCATCCCCGAATACCGCCCCGCCACGGTCGGGCCTGCTGATCGGCGAGCTCGTCGGGAGTACCGAGATCGTGCCCGGCGGAGAAGTGATCGCCTGCCCCGAAGAGGCACACAACGTGAACCTCATGGTCGTGACCGGCTTCGTGAAAGGCGTCGTCTAGCTGCTCGAGGAGGACGCGGCTCTGGGCATTCCGGTACTCGGGACGGTCGAGGGTGATCCGGGCCACCCGATCGACCACCTCGTACTGCACGTATTCGCCCGACGCGTCCGAACCCTCTGTCCCCATGAAATCTGTTCTAGCACACACCGGCTGAGAGCTAGACCCGGAAGCGCCTCGGCCCAGGATTTGTGGTTCGTCAGACCTCACCGGGCGGTCACGGCGCTTCCCGACTTGTGGTCGAGGGCCTCTGCCGAGCCGCTACTGAACCGGCCTGGGTTTAGTCGAGGGTGTGATGTGGCCTGGGTTTGGTGGAGTCGAGTTGTTTGAATTTGGGCATGCTTCTCGTGACGGGGAGTCATTGCCATGCCAAGGTCTTATCCGCCGGAGTATCGACGCCGAGTGATCGATCTACTCGACGCCGGATCGCCGAGTTGGAGACCGATACATCGGCGAGCACGGAGGTGGGCCGTGGACAGGCCCGTCGTGGGCCTCAGCTGCAGGCCCCTGATGGCGTCGACGGGTCTCGAAGGTCGTCGAGCAGGCGGCGGAGCTCGCCGACGTCAAGGGCGTAGGCGGTGGCTGGTCGGTCGGGGGCGAGGGCGAAGAGCACGCCGACCACCTGGCCCGACGGATCGACTACGGCGCTGCCCGAGTCGCCCTGGCGAACCTCGGCGGCCAGGATGAGGATGTCACGGCTGGCCGGATCGCGGTTGTAGATGTCACGCCCCAGGGCGACCTGGTGATCGGCGACAACGGCCGGCGCGATACGGAGCTCGTCCTGGCCGCCGGGATGGCCAAACACCGCCGCCTCGGTGCCGTCCTTGGCCGTTCCGAGCGGTAGCGGCCGGCGGCTCAGCCCGGGAACGCGGAGGAGGGCCAGGTCGGTGCCGGTGTCGATCG
>JAVJHY011578602.1:0-10866 GCA_035593235.1 Phascolosoma agassizii | reverse complement strand
GTATTGGAGTATTGGAGTATTGGAGTATTGGAGTATTGGAGTATTGGAGTATTGGAGTATTGGAGTATTGGAGCGCGTGCGGATTGACGCTGTTTTAGAACTTCGCGGAGGGAGGGAAGAAGACGGAAGCCTGTTTCAGCAAAACTGTAACTCCTTTAGTCGTCCTTGTATTTGCAATCTATGCGTGCTGCCACTCTGTGGTAAATTAAATGCGATATTTGTTTTCAAATAGTCTCCGGATCGCTCGATTTTTCCGATGCAATTACCCCGGGTTAAATTATCCATCTCCTTTGAGGAATAAACTAAACATGAAGCTGTGCTATTTTCTAAGTATCTTACTACTGAATATTTAGATCTTTACGCTAAAGAATCTTGGAGGCGCCGAATGCTCTCCAAATCCTTTCCAAACATATTCAATGATCCTACGGTTATCGAAGAGCTAGCATTTTTTTTGACGATTTGTTTCACGAAATTGGTTAGGGTTCCTGATGGTCCAACGTCAATATAGGTAAAATTCCCCCCTAGTTCCCATTGCTCGATTGTCGCCCGGAAATCAACGGGTTCCCGAACAATGTTGTAGTAATGGTCCGGACTGAGATCATCGTGTTTTAATAATCTCATATGTACTGGCGAAATTACGGGAATTTGCAATGATGCGAAAGAAAGGGTTGCCAAGTGTTTTTTGAAAACATCCTTAATACCGTCCATCAAATGAGAATGAAATCCATGAGTTACCGGCAGTAATTGAGATATGATATTTTGTTCGTTCAGGAACGACCCCAATTTTTCAAGTATGTCATCGTCGCCGGTTACAACAAAGTGGCTATCGTAGTTTAGACCGGCAAGGGTGGTTTCTGAGAACGGCTCGCTATAACGCTTTATAATCTCCGGACTTGCGAGTATGGCCATCATGCTCGCAGCGGGGGTTAGGTCATTGATTAGCGATGCGTTTTTATGAATCAGGTTAATACCTTCTTCAAACCGTATTGCTCCTGAGACGATACTGGCAGTGTATTCACCAATGCTGTACCCAAGTAAGTAATCGGGCCTGATCCCAAGTCCGGTCAGAACTTTATACAGGCTGTATTCAACGATAAATATCGCCGGGTGTGTATAGAGCGTTTGGTCAAAATTCTCATATCTATTGCTCCTGTCCCGATAGATAAGATCGACCAGGGAATCATCGATAAATTGTTCAGCTATTTGACTACAATGATCCATCCAGTAACGGAATACATCGTTATTTTCATACAGCTCTTTCCCCATACGATAGTATTGAGAACCTTGTCCTGAAAACATGAAGACAATCGGATTTTTCATACTCACAATTCAAATTTGAGATTTCAGGTTCTTGCAGAAAGCGCTGACTGATTAGTGACAAGGCGTGAACTTCAAAGTGACTGATGACGCGGTGACCCTTTGGAGTCATTTTAAGAAACATAATCCCGTTACGAATAAGTAAGATTTTATAAGCCAATCTTTTTACCCCTTTCAGGGTAGATATATTTGGGAAAGCTATTAATCCATGTTAAATTTTACCCGTACAGGTCGAAAGAATTTGAATTGCGGGAATGCCGCGCCAGATTTGCCATCAACCCCTGCGGATTTGATTTAGTAGACCTGTGAGGACACGGCCCGGGCCGATTTCTTCAAATTCCGGTTGGTCTTGTCGAAGAAGGTATTGAATACTTTCAGTCCAACGAACAGGATTACTGATCTGCTGGACAAGATCTTCCACAATATTTTCGGAGTAGGGTAGGGCACTATAGTTGGAAATAACGGGAATTTCAGGCCGATCAAAGCTGAAGCCTTTAGTAAATTCATGAAATTCACCCTGTGGATCCTTCATATATCGTGAATGAAAAGCGCCACTGACTTTCAGCGGTATAAACATCGCCCCTGCTTTCTCAAAGTGGCTGGATACGTTCTCAATATCACCTTTTAAACCGGAAATTACGGTCTGTTTGGGGGAATTGTAGTTCGCAATATCAATTTGATTGCCGGATAATGTCGATAAAACCTCCTGTATTTTATCGTGATGGATGCCAATGACTGCCGCCATTCCGCCACCTTGGACTTTACCCATAATCTCGCCTCTTTTTTGGACTAATTTCAATCCAGTAATGAAATCAAATGCCTTAGCCGCAAACAGAGCGTTATATTCGCCCAGACTATGCCCGATAAGAAAGTCTGGTTGGCTAGAATTATCCTCGGCATGCTTTAGATAGGTTAGGGCGTTAACTGTAAACAACGCTGGTTGGGTATACTGGGTTAAATTCAATAACCCGTCCGGGTCCTTCAGGCATAATTGTTCAATTGAAATTCCTAAAAGAGAATCCGCCTGTTTGACCAGTTCGGGATAGTTTTGGAATATTCCTTCACCCATACCAACTTTTTGAGAACCTTGTCCTGGAAATGCATATATTTTTGTCATAATAAAAATTCCTCCTTCTAGCTTTCTGCAGCGAAAACAAACTTGGTTAAATCGTCCAGCCTTTGATGCCTTGAATATTTTAAAAAATTGGGACGCTTCCCCCACCGAATCACCCATTATTTTCGAGGTTATCATGAAGTTCACCACCATTTGTAGACATTATCCCTGATTTCTTTTGGACAGAGACATTAACTTGGTCTAGTATCACTGCATTTATAATCTCTAAGGGGGTGTTTTAAAATAGTTTATTCTTATTTATTGCTCAGATTTAGGCCAGGTTTGGACGATTAATTTACGACCGGAAGATAGGAATATTGAAATATTTCTATGTTAAGGTCGTGATTTAACCGTTAAAAGATGGCTTGAACATGGGACAACAAGAAGAGTGAACTATTTTAAAACATGCTCTAAGGCCGCATACCCGCAAGTTAATGAATAATTGTGTATCCCCTACAGGGAAAGAAGAAGGGTGATTTTTCAGGTCCTGGGGTGATTACCCCAGGCTAAGAAATGTATCCCCGTTGGGAAAAAAATTAAAAACCAAAATCTGATTTATTCGTGCTTAGTTTTCTTGTTTTTTCTTGCAAACGATTACGAATAAAGTACTAACGGGCTTTATTTTTAATGCAAATGCTGCATCGGTTATCGTAGCAAGAAAAGGAGCGAAGTAAAGCAAACCCAACCCGATTATTTCATGCGATTGTGACTGCGAGCATGGCTTTTCGGTTCAAATTGAATCCCTTATAGTGTCTGTGGACATCGAACTCGTTCAAGGTTATTGCAGTTAGAAATACGTCATTGCCTCCATAATGAATTGATTATAAAATGTGAATGATTTGCCCGAGCGGACGATAGCTAATGTCTTTCGAAATTGGCAATATTATACTCAAGGTCATCAGCTTTTCGAAAATTGGTACTAAATTGGGCTAATAAAAGAGACTTATTTTTTTAAACTGAAAAATCTCAATAGAGCCTAAGATGAGCGCTTTACCTATGGGAAACAACTTGCTACTAAAGGTTAACGGATTCAGCGTTACCTATCACACCAACCAAGGAAAGTTTACTGCTGTGGATAAGCTAAGCCTGGAGGTCAAGAAAGGCGAGGCGGTCGCGGTCGTTGGCGAAAGCGGTTGTGGGAAAAGCTCCCTGGCCCTGGGGTTAATGGGGTTATTAAAGGGAAAAAAGGTTTCCGTCGAAGGCGAGATCAACTTTGATGGCCAAAACCTTGTCGAACTCTCCGAACGCAAATTGCAAGCAATCCGTGGCCGGCGGATTGCTATGGTATTCCAAGATCCCATGACCAGCTTAAATCCATATTTAAAGGTCGGACTGCAGGTTAGTGAACAAATATTTCGTCATCTGAGATGCGGTAGTAGGAAGGCTAGACAGCACGCCATTGATATGCTTGAATCCGTTGGGCTTAACGACGCAGCTAGTCGAGTGAACCACTACCCTCATGAATTCTCCGGAGGAATGAGGCAACGCGTCATGCTTGCAGCTGCACTTTCCTGTGCGCCTGACCTATTAATTGCTGATGAGCCGACTACAGCACTTGACGTTACGATTCAGGCCCAAATTCTTAATCTGATCCGGAATGAGGTAGAGAAGGGACATCGAAGCCTGCTTTTGATAACCCACGACCTGGGAGTGGTTGCCGGATTATGCCATCGAGTCCTTGTGATGTATGCAGGAAAAATAGTGGAGGAAGGTCACGTCGATTCCATCTATGCACACCCGCGCCATCCGTACACCCACGCTTTATTAAAAGCGATTCCAAGAATAGATGGAAATAAATCCTCAAAAATGACCCCGATAGATGGGCAACCGCCTGATATGACGAATTTCAAAGAAGATGGCTGTATATTTTCACCGCGTTGTACTTTTGCTACTGATCGCTGCGAAAAGGAGATCCCCGAATTAAGAGTTAAAGACGATCAGAAGGGGTATTACCGTTGTCATTACCCGTTGTCGCTTGATCTAACCGACTCTCAAGATAATATCATACCAAAAGATAAATCGCTTTCGACCGAAAGCGATACGGTTAATCATCTCGCCTTAACGACGAAGAATGAGAATTGTATTCCAGGGAATTCGAAGATCTCCCCTAAAACTGAAAAAAAAGCACTCCTCACGGTAAAAGAGCTGGTCGTTCAATATGATTCCTCCAAGGCATTTGGAAGCCGGTCTTCCGCGAGAAGTATAAAGGCTGTTAATGAGGTATCCTTACGGCTATATGAAGGAGAAATTCTTGGACTCGCCGGAGAAAGTGGTTGTGGAAAGTCAACTTTGGTTCGCGCAATTGCAAAACTTGTACAGCCACGGAGAGGAAGCATAATCTTCGATGATGAGGATATTACACACATTCGAGGAAATCCCTTGCGAAAGATTCGCAGAAATATTCAATTGATTTTCCAAGATCCATATTCGAGCTTAAATCCGCGCTTGAAAGCTTGGCAACTCATCGCAGAACCCCTGATTAATTTTAACTTGGTCAAGGGAGGAGAACTAAAATCAGAAGCGAAAAGGCTGATGGAGCTCGTCGGATTAGACTCCTTTTGGGCTGGTCGCTATCCCCATGAATTTTCGGGTGGGCAGCGTCAGAGAATTGGTATTGCCAGGGCTCTAGCGCAAGAGCCGAAAGTTATTCTTTGCGATGAACCTGTAAGTGCTCTTGATGTGTCAATACAGGCACAAATTTTAAACCTACTGAAAAAACTTCAACGTCAATTCAGTTTATCGCTCATCTTCATTTCTCACGATCTGGGCGTCATTCGCCAAATATCGGACCGGGTTGCAATAATGTATATGGGCAGAATTGTTGAGTCGGCTGATGTTAATTGTATTTACTCGAGTCCGAGGCATCCCTATACCCGCTCTCTAATCAATGCCATTCCGATACCCGATCCCCGGCGAGAGCGGCAAGGGGCAGATCCGGTTTTTGGAAATAATGTTTTAGGCAATTATAGAGGCTCGGGGTGCGATTTTTCTTTCCGCTGCCCTTGGGTAAACCAAAAGTGTTATGAAACGGACCCAACCCTAAAAAATCACGGCGACAACCACCATGTGGCCTGTTTCAACTGGCAAGAGCATCAATCTGAATTGTGCATCCAACTATAAATTTTCAATTCAATAATTGTTTGAATTTAGTCAGGAGCGGGAGTTGGGCTTTCGGTTGGTTCGTCGTATGTTTTTCGTTTTTTTGCAGTCCTGGCTATGCTGTCGAGTATTTCGTTGACAACCTTAACGGGGGTGACACAAATTCTGGGATCTCCCCAGAAAAGGCATGGAAAAGTTTACATCATGTTAGCAAACAGGTGTTTCTACCCGGGGATTCGGTTTTATTTAAAAAAGGAAGTGTTTGTTCGGATCACATGGAAGTAGACCAAAGTTCCAACGGAATTCCCGGAAGCCCAATTACTTTCAGCGCATTTGGTGATGGGGCCGCCCCAGTGATCCGTCAGCTTATCATACGCGGAGATTATATTGTCTTTGAGAATCTGGTTATCGATCAAAACAAAGGCACTGAACGGGCAGTTAGCCTTCGGAACGCTAAAAATTGTACTTTACGAAATCTCGTTATTCGGAACGGAACCAATAACGGTATTGACCTTGCCGGTGCAGACGGGTTACTAATAGACTCGTGCTTAGTCCACCATTTTTTGGCCGGCTCATTCGTAAACCCCATAGATGCACACGGTATTGTTGCTGAGAGGACCCAGGGTCTTTCTATTCGTAACACCGAAGTACATCATGTTTCCGGTGATTCGTTCCAGGCAGACCCCAATCGTAGTCGAAAAACGAATGATATTCTGATAGAAAACTGCCATTTTTGGACAGGTCCGTTAAAAGAGGATTTTAGCGAGTTTTGGTTAGCAGATCAGATTCCAGGGGAGAATGCCATTGACACGAAAGTTACCAAAGGAAATCTGGGGGATACTAAAAGAATGCGTATGACGTTGAGGAATATTTATGCCCACGGTTGGGTTGCTAATCAGGTTACATCCAACCGTGCGGCCTTCAACATGAAGGAAAAGATCGAAGCAATCTTCGACAGCGTCATGGTCCACAATTGCGAAATCGCATTTCGCCTACGTGGCACCCGTGGGAACGCCAAGGTAACCATACTTAATACCGTAGTTTCCGACTGCCGCCTCGCCATTCGGGCCGAAGACAATCTAGCGGATCTGAAGCTTTATAATAACACATTCGGATATGGGATCGATCAGCATATTCTTTTGGTCCCAAAGAGGGCCAAAGCCGCCGTTAGCAGTTGGGATATCCGCAATTGTGCTTTCGTGAATAAAAAACCTTCGCAAGCCAAGAAAACGAGCAATAAGGTGGCAGGAGAAGATGATTTTATTGATTTTAGTTTGAGGGATTATCGTCTTAAAGAAGGATCGAGGTTAATTGATATTGGGGATAATTCACTTCTGGATTTAGTGAAAACCGACCAAGAGAGTGTCCGAAGATATTTAGGAGACGGTTATGACGTCGGTGCCTTTGAATCAGACGGTGCACTTCCAATAATCGCTAATTTTACCGCAGAGTTGACTCAGGAAAATCATGCACCCTTACTTGTTCAATTCAAGGACCTTTCTGCAGAGGGAAGTCACCCTATTGTTCAATGGGATTGGGATTTTGGCGATGGTAATGTTTCGAAAAAACAAAATCCAGAACACCTTTTTGCGAGATCGGGGAGCTACCAAGTCAAGTTAACCGTCTGCAATGGGGTAAAAGCGAATACGAGGATTAAAAAAGATTTCGTTTTGGTCGGGCCATTTCGTGTTGGTGACCTCAACGGGGATGGTGCTATCAGCTCTTTTGATGCCGATCTAATCCTGCAGTATACGAAGGGAGCTCTAAGCCAGTTTCCCATTGAGACAATACCGGAAAAAACACCAATAAAGCCTATGCCTCGTCCATGCGAAACAAGTGTTCGGTAGCCCATGCTATCTAATTGGCCGATGCATATTCTGACGTTAAACAGTCGAAATCAATTTAGCCGCAATAATGCAGGAAGATTGTAACGTTTCTGAATTATTTCGTTTTCGATAGGAAGTACTTTAGCGTCAAGGTAAATAACATTTGGATCCTGTTGAAATTCAAATTTATGGAATCCATTGATGGGTTGATTCAGCGCTTTGGGAATGTCCTTTAATGTTACAATCTTGATTTCGTTTATACTTTCCAGAATGAGGTAGACAAGCCGTCCATACCCCATATTCCCTTCCGATGGTAAAACCTGACTTAAGAAAACGATATTCTTTCCCGGTTCAACAAGATCCCATTGATTTCGGAAATAATGAAGTAATTTCTGTGGGGATGATGTTGTCCAGCTACCACCCCACTCTTTAAGGAATTGCCGTGATAATCCTTGAAAAACCAATCCGCCCACAACAATATATTCTGGGGCTTTATCAAGAGAATACAGTGGTACGGGGTACTTCTCAGGCCTTAAAGTTTGTAAGGTAACCTCGATATCCATTTCTTTTTTGTTGCGAAGGACTCGGAAGGTCCTTTGAGCGCCGGAGATTGACCGTGTCGTTGTTAAATGGGAGATGGATTGCTTTCCGTAACCTGGATCATCGTACTGCCCACTCTTATCAATCTCAAAATAGTCTATCGCCAGGAGAACGTCACCACTTTGCAATCCAGCATTATCGGCCGGCCCTTCCGGGCGAACTTTATCAATAAAAATTCCGCCCGAACCATTTTTTAGGCCCAGATATCTGCGAAGCTGGGGATCTTCCAAGGATAAAAAGCTGAAACCAGCGTGAGGAAAACCCTGATATTGGCCGTCGTTTAGGTCTGAAAGAAAATGTTGGATGACCGGTGGCGGTATCATGGTCAGAATTTGATCACCCTTATCATAACCCATCATTAATCCGACAAGTTTTCCACGATTAACTACTGGCAATGTATGGCTGTGGGTAATATCCGAAAGGACCACTTCCATTTTGAATACGAGCAGGGCGTTTACATTAAACGCATAGGATTCGACCTCAATACCTTTCAGGTAGCCGACAGTGACTACTGGCGTACCGTTATTTTCAAACTGGATAGCGTCTAGTTTATCTCCGATTTCTATATTTTTTGACGCGATCTCTAATGGTTTCTTCTTGCTGAGAAACTGGTTATCGGCGGGTGCGAGCATCGCCATATTTGCCGCATAATCTTTTTCGACAACGGTGGCCGGACATTTTTCTCCACTATCGATATCTTCTAATTCGACAAATGTGGAACTGGCAATTAAACGTGCTGTTACGAGAATTTTGTTGTTGGACAATACAACGCCTACTCCCTTCCGTGAGCGCGGGCGTTTCTTCTCCCAGGGTCTTATTAAACTGTAGGTTTGTGCGGTTACTTTTACCCGAACAAAAGATTGTTCCAGGGAAGACTTTTTAGCAGCATATCCGAAACTAGTGGAAACCAAACACGATAATAAGAGCACAAATAGCCTACATTTGTGCCACCTCCACTCGCGGTAGGGTGACAGGATTACCAACCTTATCTGAGTTGTTCCACCGGGTACAATCAGGCTCATTTTCCGAATAAATTGCCATACCGCGGTGATATTGGGTCGGCCTATCAACAAAAAATAACTTAAGAAGTTCGATGGTTTCATAACCGATTTCTATTATTCATTCTGTTCTGGATTATTTACCAGCTATTCTCCTAAATATCGTTCAGTTGTAACCCAGTAACGTTCACTAATACGCTTCTTTGCGGCTTCTATCTGATCACTTTCGATTACAATGGGTTTCCCCTTTCCGAGAAAGCGGATAACATACTGATCCGACTCGCGGTCGAACGCAGTTGCAGCGTCTTTAAGCGTTTTGATTTTGGTTCCATTGATCTCATCAACAATTGAATTTTTAAAAGCACCAAAGTAAGTATTTATCGGGTCAGGAAGTATGGCACTTAGTACAATGATTTGGGGGCGTTCCAGATAGATTTCTTCGCTGATATAGTGGCCATAATAATAATTTAAATCCAAATCTTTGTGATTATAGGCGTTTAGAAAGTTTCGCGATAAGGGTTGAAACAATAGCCCGGAGAATAAAACGAAAGTCGGTTTCTTGTCATACTGATTTGCCAGAATCGAGTAAGGCCACGCACCTTTGAGGCTGATATCCACTGACATCTTTTTGGCTTCCCGGAAAATTTCAAATGTGACGATGTCTCCATGAAATTTGCGTTCAACGACTTCCTCCATCTGTAGATATTCACCATCAATTTCGATATGGCCGTCACTGGTGATGGGATAGCCATCAATGGAAAGCAGAACATCTCCTATTTTGAGTGATTCCGCGGCAGAACCAGCGGCGAGAACGCTGGTAACAACTACACCCCTTTCTTTTTCGGGTAGATTTAAGAAACTTCTGTAACTTGGATTTAGCAGATTTAAGTAATCGATACCTAACTCCACATAACCATCGTACTTGCCGTCATCAGCATCTTGCAGAAAACGGTTAATGACCGGTATCGGGATGATGTACCCCGTATTTTGCGCAACCGCTCCACTATATCCCTGAAAAGCAACACCAATTACTTTTTGGTTTTGAACCACGGGTCCACCACTGTTACCGGGGTTAATGGCAGCGTCTATTTGTACAGTTAAGTGAGCGTCGAGAGCCGAGTGCGAATAGGTACGAAATTCAACCCGTGAAACAACACCGCGAGTCGCTGACATCCTTTCACCGCCAATGGGATAACCGTAGGTCGTGACCGTGGACTCTAAGGAAGGAATTCCTCCAAAGTCTAGCGCCTTCATCCCGTTAAAAAAGTCCGGATCGTCAACAGTTAAAAGTGCTAAATCGCAATCATGGGCAATGTGTAGGATTCTGGCAGGATATTTACGTGAATCACTGTCTTTGTCCACGCTGATATACCGAGCATCGCTAACGACATGGGCATTGGTCATAATGCGAGAGTCAGAAATCACAAAACCACTGCCAAGTCCTCCACCAATCTGACCGGGGTCCCATGGGGCACGGTAATTAGGGGTTTGGGAAGTAACTGCTATCCGAACCAGGCTTTTGCGCAAAATTTTCGCGTCAATTTCATTAGCCTGGACGCTGTCATGAAAGAATGAAAAAACGACGTTAAAAGAAATTAAGAAAGATATAAGTCTCATCGCAATACCATAGAGGCGAAATGTTAACCATCAAACTGGAGTTAATAAATCAAAGCAAGTATAGTTTAATTAACGTATTATTTTGCAAATGTTTTTACCGCCGCGTTCAGTGAAAGCGATACTCAAGATCATCAGATTTTCGAAAAATGGAACGAGATTAAAGAGCTATAATGGATTTGCCATATCAAATGCAAAACATTATGATGGTCTATGTATCCCGTTGCCGCTGCGCTAATCCTGCGGATTGCAGTCTCACTAGCTCGGCTCAGGGAAAGCATGTTTTGTTTTTTACACT
>JAVJHY011578493.1:0-10868 GCA_035593235.1 Phascolosoma agassizii | reverse complement strand
GCTGCTGTGGTTCGATCTGGTCGATGAAAATGAACGGCGTTCGATGGGAAGCGAGGTGAAGCGCGAATCGAACCCGCGCTTCGAAGTCCGTGCCGTCGGCGCCTTCGTGCAAAAGCCCGGATGTCCGAAGGACGCCATCAAAGCGCTCGGCGAGGATCGCATCAAGAGTCTCTGTCTCGGCGAATGTTATCACCCGAGCGACGAGCGCCATGCGATCGACCGAATTGAAGTGGTGCGCATCCGCCCGCAACTGAACGCGGACGAGTCGATCACGCCACTCGTCGAAGATCCCTGGCGGACACTCGACTGCGAGCCCGATGTCGAAGGATGCCGAGTGCGATTCGATGATCCGGAATTCGCCGAGTCCGGGCGCGACGCGGTCTACTACGTTCGTGCACTTCAGACGCCGACCGAAGCGGTCAACGGCGCGAATCTGCGAACCCGTTTCGAAGATGGCCGCCCGGTTGAAGTGGAGCCGTGTTTCGTCGGCGGGCGCCCTCCTGGGGCAGGGGACTGCCGAGGAGAAGTCCAGGAGCGCGCCTGGTCCTCACCCATCTTCGTAGACCACGCGCGCCGCTCCTAAACGGGTTCTACTGCGAAATGCGCTCGCCCGGCTTGTCCCCGTTAAAAACGATGACTTTGCGATGTGGGAAAGGGATCTCGACGCCAGCCCCGTCGAGCGCCTTTTTGATCTGCTCAGGCAGCGAATAGAGCAGATCGAAATAGTGTGCGCCGTCGCAGAACGGGCGAACAATGAAGTCGACCGAACTATCATTCAGCGTCTCGACTTCCACGAAGGGAGTTGGGTCGCTCAGTACGTGCGGATGCGAAGCCAGAATGCCATCGATCGTGCGGCGCGCGACATCGATATTCGAGTCGTAGGAAATGCCGAAATGCATATCTACGCCGCGAACGGGGTGATGGCTGTGGTTGATGATCTTGTCCCCCCAGATGCTGCCATTAGGCACGATGATATGCTGGTTGTCGAAGGTCTTGAGATTCGTGGTGAATAAATCAATCCCGTCGACGAGGCCAAAGGTCCCTGCGACTTCTGCGAAATCTCCGACCTTGTAGGAGCGAAAAATCATCAGCATGACCCCGGCTGCGGAATTGGTCATGGCGCCCTGGAGTGCCCGTCCGATCGCGAGACCCGCCGCACCCAGGAGGGCCACGATCGACGTCGTCTCAACGCCGAAGCGATTCAGCACGGCGAAAAAATGAAGGCCAGCACGACATAGCGTGCAATGCTGCCGAGAAATGTAAACAGCGTACTGTCGAGTGGTTCGTAGTGGGCACCGGCACGGACAATGAGACGCCCGATGCGGTCAGCGATGCAAGGAACCAATTCATGGCCGGCCCCCTAAGTGACTACCGAGTCCTCGAACTCACATCCACAGTCTCGGGACCGATGGCCGGCATGATGCTCGCGGACCAGCGCGCGGATGTGATAATGTGATCCGATCTTAAATGTATATTGCACGCCCGAAGAACGCTTTGAACCGTGGACTGCCTTGCCGTTCAAAACCAACGACTTCAATGTATAGGCTCCCTGATTCACGGCATTCGAAACCGACACTCAGATCAGCGGCGGTTGAGTGAGCGCCGACGCGTTCTTCGATCCGGCCGCTCTGCTCGAAGCCGCGGCGCGGGCAACGGCGGGTCTCTGCGATTTCGGGCCAGAGGATTTCCGGCCCGGACTCGAGGCACTCTGCCGAACCTATGCGACGGCGGCCCTCAGCGAAGCGGGACGCAAGCGCTGTCGTCGACGTCTCATCGACCTGCTGAAGACTCGCCTGCGCGTCGAGGCTGCCTTTGCTCGTCACCCCGAGATCCGCGGCCAGCGGATCGATCGGCCCATGGTGCTGACCGGCCTACCGCGGTCTGGAACCACCGCGCTCTTCAACCTGCTCGCCAATGATTCGGCGACCCGGCCTCTGCTCTATTGGGAGACCAGCCACCCAGACCCGCTCGAGGACCAACTCCCGGAGCAGCCCGATCCCCGCCGCGCTGCGATCGGGGAAATGATCGAGCGACATCGGCAAAAGAATCCGAACTTCGATTCGATGCACTTTACCGACGCGGATGCACCTGAGGAGTGTGTCCTGCTTCAGGGCCACGGTTTTCATGGTGTGCAGATCGGCGTGGAGGCTTTGCTCGAGCCGTATGCAACGTTCTTTCGAAGCGAAAGCCGACGAGGGATGTACGACTACTACGCAGACCTGATCCGGATGCTCGACTGGCAGCGTCCGGGAGAACGCTGGCTGCTGAAGTCGCCTGCCCATCTCTGGGCACTCGATGATCTGGTGGCAGTTTTTCCAGACGTGGCGATCGTGTGGAATCACAGGGACCCCGTCGACGTGATCGCTTCCGCAGCGAGCATCACTTTGGCGGTGGCCCGAACGATGGGGGACTTCGATCCCGCCTCCTTAGGACCGAAGGTGCTCGAGTTCTACGCGTCATCGCTGGAATGCGGTCTCGAGAGTCGAGGATTCCTGGATTCGAATCGCTTTCGCGACGTCGCGTATCCCGACCTGCTCGAAGACCCGATCGGTGTGGTCCGGGCGATCTACGATCACTTCAAGATTCCTCTCGACGAAAAGACGCGCGGCGCCATGGACGCCCATCGCGCTCTCAATCCGAGGGGCAAGCACGGACGACACGACTACGATCTCGCTGCGTTCGGATTGAGCATCGATCAGGTTCGCGATCGCTTCGGCGCGATCGAGGAGCGAATCGGTCCCCCGACGGATTAGAGGGCTGCAAGGAGGGCTGAGGAGATGGCCGCGAAAGAGGGCAATTAGAGGAGGTTGGGGATGAGTCAGGAAGGAAGTGAGGTCGTCGACCCGGAGGCCTGGGGCGATTTTTGTGATCTGCTCAAGAAAGCGGGGGATGCGATCCTGAAGAGCGATCTCGCGCGTTCGGAATTCGATCGTGCCGAGGGTCTTCGCTATCTGAGTCGCCTCCTGCGCGCCGGGCTCGTCTCCTTCGTCGAGAACACCGGGCCGACCCATCCCGTATTCAGACCGATGCCGGAGCTCGTGAAGATGGGTCTCGATAATCCGGACAACTACTATCTAAATGCTTCCGTGAATGGTCGCTACGACTATCGCATCCGCGGCCATCGACGCTCGATCCACTATCTGAGCTTTGCCGCTCAGAATCAGAACTTTGCCGCGCGGGACAAGATCACGGGCGGGGCCGGACACCTGAATGCTTCAGAACTCGAAATCGACGCCGAGGGTCGATTCGAGATCACCGCGAGCGTGCGTGAACAGCCGGGAAACTGGCTCCGCCTGGCCCCAGACACGAAGCAGATCTTGGTCCGGCAGACCTTCCTCGACCGATTGGCGGAGCGACCCGTCGATGTCGAGATCGAGTGTCTATCGCCTAACAAGGACTCGCTCGCGATCGATCCGGATCGGATCGGGGGGCAGCTGTCGGGTGCTGCGCTCTACGCACTCGGGTGCGCTCGTTGGTTCGCCGACTGGGTGGCCGGCTTCGAGGAGAGAGCCCCGATCAACACCTTTCACCTACCGGAGCCCGAGCAGCACCGTTTCGTCGGTGGCGATCCGAATATCCAAACCTGGCTCGGCGCCTGGTCATTGGAACCGGGTCGAGCATTAGTCATCGATTTGAATCCGCCGAGTTGCGCCTACTGGAACTTTCAGCTCGGCAACGTTTGGGCCGAATCTCTCGACTTCCGCTTCCAGCGGGTCCACATCAACAGCGGCCAGGCCGAACGCGCGCCGGACGGAAGCGCTCGCCTCGTCGTTGCGGAGACGGACCCGGACGTGCCGAACTGGATCGAAACCACGGGCCACGACCACGGGACGATGGCGGTCCGCTGGGTGCTAGCCGACTCGCATCCGGAGCCACGTTGTCGAGTTGTTCCGGTCGAGGCAGTTGCCGCATTGGACTAACCTGGATTGATGGCGTGGACAGGGAGACAGGGTCGAATTCCTGATCCGTGGCCGCGCGGAACTCAGACGTCGGGTTGTTCGGCAAACTTTCGCCCGGTGCTTTGTCCTCATCCCGAGCCAACCCTGCGACGCTGACTGGCTCGCAACACAAGCCCAAGGAACCGACTTCATGGCTGGCCCCCTAAGCGACTACCGAGTCCTGGAACTCACATCCACCGTCTCCGGACCGATGGCCGGCATGATGCTCGCGGACCAGGGCGCGGATGTGATCAAAATTGAGCCACCGCGCTTTGGCGATACCGCCCGCTACTTAGGGAGCATTCGCGAAGGGATGAGCGCAATGTTCGCCGTCCTCAATCGCAATAAGCGCTCCCTCATCCTCGACCTGAAGAGCGAGCCCGAGAAAGACGCCTTTCTCAAGCTCGCTGCGACCGCGGACGTGTTAATCGAGAACTACCGCCCGGGCGTCACCAAGAGCCTCGGCCTCGACTACGAAACTCTCTCCGCGATCAACCCCGGCCTCATCTATGCATCGATCTCTGGCTACGGGCAAGATGGTCCATACCAGAATCGGCGCGTCTACGACCCGCTCGTTCAGGCCACGACAGGCACAGCGGCGGCGCAGGGCGGCGATGCACCCACTAACATGCGTGCGATCGTCTACGACAAGGTAACGGCCCTCACGACAGCGCAAGCGGTCACCGCTGCACTTCTTGAGAAGGCGAAGACGGGCCGCGGCCAATACCTACCCGTATCGATGCTGGATTCGGCGCTCTACTACATGTGGCCCGACATGATGTGGTCGAGGACCTTACTCGGCGAAGGCATCCGCCATCAGGGGGAACTTGCGGACTATTTCACAGTCTTCCGCGCGAAGGACGGTTTCGTCTCGATCATCATGGTGGCCGACGAGGCGCTTCAGTTGCTCTGCGTGTGGCGGGGGACGGAACTTCATCTCGACCCGCGCTTTCACACCCTGCCCGGCCGGCTCAGCCACCCCGTTGAATTCAAGGATGCGATTGAAGAGATTCTGGCAGAGGTCACAGCGGATGAAATCTGCGAGGCCCTCGATGCCTTTGGAGTTCCGGTCGCGCGAGCGAACGGAATTGACGATGTCCACAAAGACGAACAAGTCATTCACAGCCAGAGTCTGATCGAAACCGAGCATCCAGTGTTAGGCTCGATGCGATATCCGCGCCCACCGATCGCGTTCTCCGGCCAGGCGCCCCACACCGAGTCCTTCCCGCAACGGCACGCGCCCTTCATGGGCGATCACACGCGTGAAATTCTGGCGGAGTTGAATATAGACGGCGACTTGATCGACCGGCTTGAGCATCGCGAGTCGCAAAACGCCGCCGCCCTCAAGCAAGTGACGGGATAGAATCACGCTGCGATTGTTTTCGCATTCGGTCACGCTCGTTCGCCGCCCTGCGAGCCGCCGGTAAGGAGTCCCATTGAAGCGTTTCTTGATGTCTCTCTTTCTTCTCGTTCCGCTCGCCTGTGCGTCCACTCCGGTATCGATGTCGCCGCTCGATTGGGCGGAAGCCGATGAGCGTTGGTCAATCCATGTCGTGACCGTCGACCCCGATGGCAGCGACCGAGTCACGCGAATCTGGATGGCCGTCGAGGGCGGGGACGGCGTGCTTCGCACAAACGACAGTCGTTGGTGGGCGAACCTTCAGCGCGATCCCAAGATCCGAGTTCGACATGGCGGCGCGGATCATGCCTTCGCCGTCAAGCTCGTCACCGAACACAGCGAGAAAGTCCGAATCGATGAGGTCTTCCTCGAGAAATTCGGGCGCTGGGAACGAATGATGTTTTCGCAGGAGCGCGGCGAAACTCATGAAAACTACGCGCGGCTCATGCGCCGAAACTAAGCCGTCACCTCGCGCCTAACGCGACCACGCCTGGCGCCTATTGGGTGGGTTGCGGGTCGAGCCGAAGGAAAAAGCGCGGTGGAAAGCCCGTGATGAACCGGAAAGCGAAGGGATGCGCGTGCGCAGCCTGGAGCCGGTCGTGTTCGGCACCTTCGATCGGGACCGCGACATAGTCTCCGCGGATACCCTCGATTTCGACCTGGACGTTCGGGTTTTCAAGCGCCTCATTGTACCAAGCGCGCGGCCAGTGGTTGGCGCTCACGAAGACTTGGTTGCTGTCTTCGATTCGAGCGAGAACACGATCGTTGGCAACGCCATCATCTCCGGTGGTCGCGATAATCAGAACCGTTCCCTGTTCGGGTTGCAGGATCCCGATCATCGACTCGAAGGCGATTACGAGGGCGACGTAGCCGATCAGCACGCCGATCACGATCTTGGCGGGTTTGGGCATGATGGTTTCGTTTCCTTCACTCGCGATTCAAGGGTCTTGGGGATGGACAGATTCTGCGCCAAAACGGCGCCCTCCGCACCCAGCCTTGCGGTCCAGCGACTATTTCCGAGTCACCCGCACGGGCAACTTCGTGTACCCCTTCACGAAAGAAGAGAACGTCCGCTCTGGTTCCTCGACAGTTTCGATGCGCTCGAAGCGCGCGAGTATCTCGGCCCAAAGCACCCGAACCTGCAGCTCCGCGAGTCGGCTCCCCATACAAAAATGCGGTCCCCAACCAAACGACAGGTGGCGCGCCGCATTAGGCCGCTCGATATCGAGCGCGTCCGCATCCGTAAAGATGTCTTCGTCCCGATTTCCCGATACGTACCAAAGCAGCAGCTGATCGTCCTTCTGAATGGACTTGCCTGCGAGCTCGCAATCGTGATTGGCCGTCCTGCGCATATAGGACAAGGGTGTTTGCCATCGAATGATCTCGGGAACGAATCTCTTGACCAGCTCAGGATGAGCCACCAGCTTGTCGTACTGATCCGAAAATTCATTCAGCGCGTATACACTTCCAGACATCGTGTTGCGTGTGGTGTCGTTCCCGCCAACGATGAGCAGCAAGAGGTTGCCCAGCTGGTCCGCTGCCGAGAGGTGTTTCGTGGCTTCCCCATTCGCCAGCATCGAGACAAGGTCGTTGCCGGAATTTCCTCGTCGCTGATCCCAAAGCTTGGAGAAGTACGCGACGCATTCGAGCAGCTCGCTGCGCTTCTGCTCCTGCGATTCAACGACGCCGCCAGGTTGAGGGATGGCAAAGACAATGTCGGACCATCTCGTGAGTTTACTCCGGTCCTCTAGCGGAAAGTCGAAAAGTGTCGCGAGCATCATCGTGGTCAACTCGATCGAAACCGTGTTCACCCAGTCGAAAGTTACGCCTTCTGGGAGCGCGTCCAGCACACGGACCGTTCGCTCCCGAATGATGGGCTCGAGTTTGGCGAGGTTTCGGGGGGCGACGGAGGGCTGCACGGTCCCCCGCTGTTCGTCGTGCCCGGTCCCGTCCTGGGTAATGAAGGCCGGGGTGGTTTTGGGGAAGAGCTCCGGGGCGGTGCTATTCGAGTGAAATCCGAGTGTGATCCCATGGGCGGACGAGAAGGTTTCGGGCGCCGCGCTGACCGTCTTGATGTCCTCGTATTTCGTCACCGACCAGTAGCGACCTGCCGTTTCAATTTCATTAAAATGAACAGGGTCCTCGTTGCGCAGTCTCTGAAAATAATCGGGCCACCGATTCTCCCGAAACAGATGCGCATTGAGCGGATTAATTTCGTCGAGAGAAAGTTCCTTCGCCGGCGCTACGTCGCGACCGGATTCCGCTTGTTCCATCTCCGGGGTTCGGAACGGGGCGGATTCGGACTGACTGTTCTCGGTGACGCCCACGCTCATTCGCATTCTCCTCGATTTCTAAGATCATAGTGTCAGATCGAGGGGATGTCCGTGAACGCAAGTTCTGCCTCGGCAGTCCGATAGGCAGTGCCTCGGTCGCCGGCCGCGGGGGCAAGGTTGTCCACGTGTTGGCGCTCAGCCGAAACGACGCGGCGCCCAACCGCCTCGACCCATCAAACCAGGTCTGAGATGGAGCACGAAACCGGATTCGAACTGGCGATGCCCGTCTGGCCTAACGGTCAGTCGTTCGCGGCCCCCCCTTCCGGGGCGCGTTCACGCTGATGGGGTCCGGGCAGCATTCCTTGGAGGCGATTCAGGTTAGCGCGCGCAGCGCCTCCTTCGAAATGCAGCCAAACCGCGGAAAAAGGGGAACGATTTGATCGAATCCGGTGGCCTCGACATTTGGGGCCTGGGATACTGCGGCGGGGGTCCAATTGTCGATCGGTCGTAAGCTCTGGTTCGTTGCGCTCGTCTACGTGATCGAGGGCTTCCCGATGGGCATCTACGCGGATGTCTGGCCGGTCTACTTTCGGCGCCAGGGCGTCACGCTGGCCGAACTCGGTCTACTCGGCGGCTTGTCCATCGCCTGGTCGGCGAAGGTCCTCTGGTCGCCTCTGGTCGATCGCTACGGCGAGCGACAGCATTGGATCATCGGCTCCCTGATTGCGATGGCGGCGGCCCTGGCGACCCTTTCCCTGTTTCCGAGCGCCGAGATCACACCGCTCATCTGGGCCGCGCTCTCGATCTACTGCATCGCATCGGCGACCCAGGACATCGCGATCGACGCCTACACGATCGGACTCGTCGACCGAGGCGAAGAAGGTCCCGTGAACTCGATCCGCGTCGGCGCCTATCGCGTCGGGCTCATCGCCGCCGGCGGCGGGCTACTCTTCCTTCCGCGCTGGATCGGATGGTCGGGCACCTTCGCCGCCGCGGCGGCGATATCGATCGTCATGGCGGCTTCGCTGCTGCTGACGCCGCGCGTACCGGTGCCCCCCGAGAGTCGGCGAGAAACTCGCGCGGCCCTCCTGCGTTGGTGGCGACGACCTTCGATCGCGCACGTCGTGCTCTTCGTGATGCTCTATCGCATAGGTGATCGCGCGATGGGACCCATGATCAAGCCGTTCTGGGTCGACCGCGGTTTCGCGGATGAAGAGATCGCTCTGATCTCGACGACGCTCGGTGCACTCGCGACCGTGCTCGGCGCGCTCGTCGGAGGCGGCTTCGTGCGCCGCTATGGAATCGGCGTCGGGCTCTTCGTGCTCGGGTTGCTCGCGATGGCTTCGAACCTCTCCTACGCGCTGGCCGCCAGCACGCCAGCGGCGGGAGATATGGGCGTCTACGCGGCCTCGGTCGTCGAGTCGTTCTGCGGTGGGCTGGCGACGGCCGCGTTCCTCTCCTTTCTCATGCACATCTGTGAGAAGGAGCATGCCGCTGTCCAGTATGCGCTGTTAACGGCCCTTTATGCGTTGGCAGGCTCGCTCGTCTCGATCCCCTCCGGTTGGCTGACGGAACGGCTCGACTATTCCGGTTATTTTGCTCTGACGGCGCTCTTCGCTCTGCCGGCATTCGTATTCCTGGCCGGCGCTCGGCACTGGATCGAGGAGGCGGAATCCGGCAGTTAGGGATTGCGGGCCACCGGGCTCGGCGACGACACGGTGCCACTCGCGCATAACACGTCCCCTACACAAACGGAGGTCTCCGTCGACGCTTGCGTTATCGCTCCTCGACGAGCCGGATCTCGATTCGTCTATTAGGTTGCTGTGCGCCGTAGTCGCCATCGGGGGGCACCAATGGACGAGCGCCTCCGATCGGTCGCATCTCGAATCGACTCGGAGAAACGTGGCCACGATCGACGAGCCAGCTCCGAACGTTTTCCGCTCGGCGCCGACTCAACTCGATCTGATTCTGCGGAGCTCCGGCCGAATCGCTATGCACGTCGAGCAGGACACGTTGCTGGGATGGCAGACTCAACAGGGCGGCAACCCGTGCCAATATGAGCGAAGCCTTGGGGCGCAGAACGGACGAGGCGTCTTCGAAGATCGGATCCGTCGGCACATAGACGCGATGCGCGCCGCCACTGTCGAAGAAGAGCGCGGGCGTGCGGTTCGCCTGCTCGACCGAGATCAGCACGTGCTCCCGCGGCGCACCCCGATGCTCTGGACTCAGCCAGCCGCCGTCGACCTGTGTCAGCAGGCGATCGCCGCGCGTGGCGGACTGCGCCGAAGGCGATGGGGGCGAATCCTGTGCCGGGCGCGCGGAGTCAGCGAATGGCGATGCCCCGGGTGCGAGAGCCGGCGCGGGCGCATCTGCGGCGAGATCTCCCGGCGCACTCGGAGGAGCCGCTCCTCCGGGCGACGCGGGGCTGGATGACTCGGACGAGCCCCCCGGCCCGGGACCGATTCCCGAGATCGGGTCCGCAGGCATGACGGGCCAGCGTCCCTGCTCGTCGGTCCGCCTCGGAGTTTGATCGGCGCTCCGCGTCTCGGATCCAGTGACGGCTTCCCCGGCGCGTGCCACCATACACTTCGCTGCGTCGGCGCTCGCTGAGTTGCTGAGCAGAACGGCCGTCCAGATCGCACCCGTCATCCAGGGCGAACCACGTGATCCAATGACCGCGGAAAGCACGATTGGCAGGGCCACCAATCCAAGCGCGGCGACGCCCAGCACCGGTCCGCAGCCCGTTTGCCAGGCGAGTTCGAGGGGCGACCACATCACGAAGCACTGCACTGCTGGTAGGATGCCGATGAGCCACCAAGCCGCGCCCCGAACAAGGCCGCCATCCGTGAACCGATACAGCGCCAACGCGGTCGCGATCGGCGTCCCGATCGAGTTCGGCGGCGATGATCGCTCCGCGTTGGTCGTCGTCCGCAAATGCATCCCCAAGAATGTAGGTGTAGTGAGTCGGCAAGTTGGAGCTTTGCCGAGTAATCACATAGGTGTCGGCCTCGCAGTAGATCGGTTGATTAACCCCGAGCTCGTAGAACCTCGCCCAGCGGTCCGGATCGACGTCCAGATTGCTGCGCTCAAACCAGGCCAATGCTGCCGTCAATGGCTCGCGATATCGCTCCTCACCGGTCGCCAACGACAACTCGTAAAGCGCCTGCATCGCGCCGAGTGATTCCCGCGAACAGGCTGCCGGCGGCTCGAATTTTCGCGCCCAGGCAGGTTCCATCTGGAGATTGTATTGCTGAGCCC
>JAVJHY011578382.1:0-10869 GCA_035593235.1 Phascolosoma agassizii | reverse complement strand
TTGCATAAAAAAACTTCCACAACGAGCGCAAGTGAGCTTAGCGCTAGCTTATAAAACCAACTGGAAACATATGAATCAATACTTTAAAGCCAGTCTTCCGGCTCTGGGCATGTTATTTGTTGGAGTCAGTGGAATTCTACTCACAAATCACTTTGACGACAGTTACAGCGACTCAAGCCGGATGGCTCATAAATTTATATTGGGTTTCGGTGGTCTGTCAATATTGCTGGCTTGCTTTGGTGCTTTCATGTTTTTGGTTATTTCCAAGGATTTTCTATTTGAACTTAAAAATTCAAATATTTCCAAAAAAGTTAATTTAAACTTACAAGTGTTAAATTGGACTGATCAGCCAGAGAAAATGGGAGCTATATATAATAAGTGCGAACAAGGAATAGCCTACAAGGCAATAGAAGAGGATTTAAATAAATACGGCTATTCGATTACAGTTCGTTCTTGGAATGAAATGGTTAAACATGTTAATAATAAAGTCGGACAGTGAATGCTAACAAATACAGTAAGGTGACCGTTTTTACGTACCGCCTTCCACTTCACTACAAAACGGCGCTTGTTGTAAGCGTTAACTCCTAGGAGAGCTAAATGAATAACTTCCGAATATATCTAGCTTCGATAGTCATTATGCTTATGACTGGCTGTGGTGTTCTCAACACTTTTGAAACATCCGAAGCAGTACATATTCTAAAAAATAAGCCCTTTCCTCAAACCGTAGCTGAAGATATTGAAATTCTTCTAGAAAAGCCAAGTAAAGTTTACACGGTAATAGGGATGCTAGAATCCCGTGGTATGGGATTTACAAATGAAGCGCGTGACCTTGAGTTAGCAATGAAAGCCTTGAAAAATGAGGCTGCCTCCATTGGTGCCCATGCTGTTATTGTCAGTTCGTCTACACAAGCAATTACAAGTGGCACAGGTACGGAAAGACGAATTGAAGGGTTGGCTATACGTTATTAATCACAAAGTTAACAAACAAGGCCACAGCGACCCACATTTGCTTTGGCCGTTAGCTAACCATGAAAATTCAGAGGGAACTTTATGCTTCATTGGGTCATAGTTGAAAGGGATGGGGAAAATCACTATTTGGAGATGCCACATAGACTTTATTATGAATTAGCAGTGAGATCATTTACTCGATTTCAGG
This sequence comes from Phascolosoma agassizii, assembly GCA_035593235.1. Classification (NCBI taxonomy): domain Eukaryota; kingdom Metazoa; phylum Annelida; class Sipuncula; order Phascolosomatiformes; family Phascolosomatidae; genus Phascolosoma; species Phascolosoma agassizii. The sequence goes on along the minus strand of JAVJHY011578382.1, from coordinate 9,713 downwards.
AGTTATCTAGCCAGCTAAAGACTGTTAAAGTAGGATCGGAACAAGAAAAATCAATCCTTTATGACCGGCGGCAATCTATGAACAGTGTCCCTTTGTATGCAGCACTGTCACTTGAAGGCTTTATAAACTATTACGCAGTTCGCTACGAAATTCCATTTCATAAAGATACTGATCGTTTATCAACTTCCAAAAAGTGGAATATATACACTCAGTGGAAGGTGGGTAAATCTATTAAAGACGATAGCATTGGTAAGATAAGAAGTATTTTTAAACTTAGAAATAATCTTGTTCATGCAAAGCCTGAGTTAGGAAAAATGGGAGGAGATACTCCTCCTGTCGGTACAAGTGGGCAGGCCCAGCTAGAAAAAACTGATCTAGGAGATCTTCTTATTAATCTCAATTCGATATACTTGGACACTTTTGAAATTAATCCTGATGAATTAGAACAATATCAAAAAGAACAATGGTTATACATGCTGCAAAAAGTTAGCTAACAAATCGCACTGCGCGGACAGTTTACTTCTCCGGTGTGCTCGGCGTTATGAAAAACTATATGGTTGAATAATGAGTGATTCTAAATCAAAATTTTCTGATTGGCTGCCTAGGCTTTCTGGCTTTCTAGCATTAGTTGGGATTGTTGTTGGAACTTATACCATGAGTGGAATAGTTGACCTAGATTTTAAGGAAATGAACTCCGCTGAAATGGAGGTGTTTAAAGTAGACAGAAATATTATTTATGCTAAGAGATTGGAGGAGGTTAAGCTTGTTTCAAATCTTTCAGATCGCTTTGAAGGAATGGAGTTAAAACTAGCGAGTATATCTAAGATGGCCTCAGCTAAAACTTTGTCAAATTATGAAAAAGCATTTGAAAAAATTCCTTCTGTAGAAAATGAAATTAATAACTTAAGAAATGAGTTGAAAAATTTAAAAAATATAATGTCTGGTGACCCTGATGCTGTTTTAACGTTGGGATCTATAAAAAAAGATATTGAAATGTTAAAGAAATCTGATGAACGTATGTATCAAGATATTGGTAATTACGCAACTTTAGCGATGTGGATTATAGGAGTCCTTATAACTTTATCATTGGCTTTATTTGGTTTTTCTATTTCTGCACATTTAAGGAGGTGAGTCATAACAAACAGCTCCAATCCGACAGCCAGCACTCCGCATTTTTTGTGTTACTCGCTGGCGCTCAAACATTAACACAAAAACCGCTCCATGCTGTCTTCGGCTGAGCTGGTCGTTAGCTGCCAAGAATAGGTCCGGATGATCTTATATAAATACGTATCTTATGAAGTTGCAGAACTAATAATTGAAACATCAAGAATTGGATTCTCTTGTATTGAAGATTTGAACGATCCTTTCGAAGGTACCTCACTTCGTTTTAGAACTTCAGATGATTTACCGGAAAGTACAGTCTTGAGTGCGGTTAGAGAACGGATGAGCCGAAAATTTGGTGTGCTATCTTTGACTAGAACACCATTAAACCCAACAATGTGGTCTCATTATGGAGATGATCATAGGGGGGTTGCTTTAGGGATTGAGGTTGACATCGCCAACTTAAATTGTACAGAGAGAAATGTAATTCCTGCAAGTAATGGAATTGTTTTGTATACCGAAACCAAACCATGTACTGAGTTACCAAAACTCACGGCTAAAAGGTTGATGGAAATTGGAAATGAATTTGGAGTTTTAAATGAGAAGGATTTCGAGATTTTCAAAAGAACATTTCTATTTAAAGCTTTGCCTTGGAATTACGAGGAGGAAGTTAGAGTTGTAAAAAACATAAACTTTTCACGTAGCTCAAGGTACACCAAATCTCAGTTTAAAAACCCTGCTGGTGATTGGAGTAAAGTCCAATTTCAAGGCAGACCTATTTATTGTTTAAGTATCCCTGCAAATGCGATAAAAGAAGTTTATCTTGGTTGTGCCACATATAAAAATATTTCAAGGCTAGGTGTATGCGAAGAAAAATATTCGCAACTAAAAACAAAATGGACTAATAAAGGTATTTCCGTATTTAATGTAAGGAAGGATCCTAAAAGCTGGAAACTTGAAAGCTATATTCACAAAGGCAGCTAGCAAGCTGCCTGTTTAACAAGGATAAGAAATAGTTTCCTTTTTATCCTTTGTCACTTATTATTAGCCAATAATTTTATTGCCTATTAACAGGGCGTTATGTGCCTTATAGGTATCGCTAAATAGAACTGCTATGGCTTAACAATAATCTAAGCAAGGGGTATCAAGTGAGTAAAAGTATTGGGGTTTATATAGATAATGAGTCCAATGAAAGCTACGAAGTATTTGAGGTTACTAATAAAGTTATCCACCCTGCAACAACTGGCGCTCGTGTTCTACCGGCATCAAAAAAATATAGAACTGAATCGGGCATTACTGCTCAAAAGCTTAATGATGATTTGTCCTCATTTGAATTAATTGAAAAAGACGGAATTATTCATAAATTAAACACATAACAAAGCTATCAAAAATCGCCAGTCATAAAAGCCGCTCGCCTTTTATGGCTGGCGTTAAGTGTAACAATCAGTGGTCAGCTCTATGAATCAGAAATTCTGCATATATTGTTCTGGCGAAGGTCTAAGTAAAGAGCATTTCTGGCCGGATTGGCTTCGGAAAAATGTATCAGTCGGGTCGTCAAACCAGCATATAACAGAAGTTTATTCTGGTGAGGCCAAGTCTGAAGTAACACTAGACGAGAACAATAAAAGACCTGGACACCTAATAACGAAGAAATTTAGGGTAGTCTGTTCTAAATGTAATAATGGCTGGATGAGTAAATTAGAGAATGATGTTAAACCCATATTAAGTTCTGCATTTTCTGGTGACAACTACCATCTTAATACCAATGATATTTTGTTGTTATCAAAGTGGATTACAATGAAGGTGATTGTGGCTGAGAGCGGGACTGATGGAGCACAAATAACACTTAGGCATGATAGGGAAATATTCCGAGACGCTTTAGAAATACCTAGTTATTTTAGAATATACATTGCAAAGCATAATACCGAGGAGGTTGCTGCTTATCATAGACATTCTTGTACGCTGGCAAGTCCCAAAAATAAGCCTAGTAATATAGATGAGCTAGAAAGAAACACTCAAACAGTTAGTTTTCTGATTGGGTCGTTGTTCGTATTTGTTATTTCTTGCAGAGAGCCAGAAGTTAAACCTTGGCAGTATTTTAAGTTAAATCAAATGAAGTGCTTATATCCAGCTAAGTGTAATTCAATAAATTATAAATCATTGAAATATATCCCCAAAAATCGACTCCCAAATATATCTCATTCTCTGGAAGATTTAACAATCTCAAAGAACGTAGTTTATGGCGGGGATCTGAAGTGAACCCTGAAAATCACTTAACAATCAAAGTCACTGCGACCCAAGACTCAAGTGGAGAGTCTTGGGCGCGTGCTTTTGACGTTAGGTTTTAGCTCTATGCCCGAAGCGCTTTATATAATCGGCAACGGATTCGACCTATATCATGGGATGAAAACGAAATATTCCGATTTTGGAAAATTTATAAAGAATACCGATTCTAACCTTTTCTACCGTATCGAAAGTTATTTGCCGCTTTCAGAAAATTGGTTCAATTTGGAGGCTGCACTTGGTTCACTAGATTTAGATCGAATCATTGATGACGCGAGCCAATTTCTGGTGTCGTATGGTGAAGAAAACTGGTCTGATTCAGGCCACCACGATTATCAATATGAAATCGAACAATCGGTTTCTGCTGTATCAAGTGAGCTCATTGAGTATCTTCAAGAATGGATCTCCCAAGTTGAGGTGCCAACTCATATGAATACGGCTGGTTTTTCCTTTGAGTCAAAGCCAAAATTCCTTAACTTCAACTACACGAATACTTTAGAAGTTTTTTACGGACAATCCGCTGATAGCATCCTGCATATTCATGGTGATATATCGCGTCCAATTTTGGGACACTCATGGAACCCAGAAGAGCTTACGCCCGAATGGCTCGACTATTCCGATGAGAACACAGACACAAGGGTGATGGAAGGGAATGAAACCCTAAAGCCAATCTTCGAAAAAACCTTTAAACCAACTGATGATATCATCCAAGAGAACAGTCTTTGGTTCCATGAGTTAACTGTTATAGAATCAATATACGTATTCGGCCACTCACTTAGTGAAGTAGATAACGCGTATTTTTATGAAATTTGCAAGCATATCAATATTAAAACCGTCATTTGGAATGTTAGCTACCTTCATATTGAGGAACGCTACTCACACATAGAATTTATGAATAAACTCGGCATAAAGCCCGAGTTAGTGGAGTACAATCAGTTGTCTACTTATCTAGAAAACAGAACCTAACAAGGTTGTACAATCTGCACCTACGGCAGTTGGCGACGGCGTTAGCCTTTTAGAGCATGATATGAAAATTATTGATCATCCATCCGATAGCCAACTTAATAAAATTCAAGATTATCTTGCAGATGATAGTAATGTAGGAATTATTGATATCTGGGTTACTATTTCTCCTGTTTATTTTCTTGCTGTAGACTCAGGAAAAGAAGTTGGTGTTATCTCTATAAGTGTAGGTGAAAAAATTGCTGAAATTCATAAGCTATACACTCCTCCAGAATATAGAGACCGAGGTATTGCTAGCCGTTTAGTAAATCATGCAATCCAATATTTATTGGATAATGACATTGATAAAATCGCAATAGAATCTGTTGGTGATTCGGCAGATTTCTGGAATAAAACCATAAGTGATTTAACTACAAATAATTTTGGTTTTGAATCATTATCGGAAAAACAAGGGTATATTTTAATACCAAAAGGCTAACAAAACGCAGCACACCCGCCAGACTAAAAGGATATAGTGTGAAAGAACCAGAAATTACATCACTTTATAAATATCGTGCAGTCAACGAACAGACTTTGCAGCTGCTAATCAACAAGAAAATATGGCTTGCTAAACCTGTAACTTTCAATGATCCCTTTGAACTAAAGCATATACTTAACCCTCATTTCACTCGCGTAGAGTACAACGAGTGCATCAAGCTGTACCCTAAAGATCAACAGCAGGCGATGCTAACAGATGAAATATTCAACAAGGTGAAAGCTGACGCCCATAGAATCACCGATATAAACAGGGAACGCCTGGAATCCGTTGGCATCTACTCATTATCTGAAGAACCTAAAGACCTCTTAATGTGGGCGCACTATAGCGATGATCACAAAGGAATTTGTATAGAGTTTGAACGTGAGCCAAACAATGATCTTGGCAGATCAATGCACACGCATAAAGTTGAATACCTTGATCAACTACCATTATTTACTAGCTTAGATATCATTAAAAACTTGATTAACCCCAGCTCTCTTTTTTTATCTAAATCTTCAGAGTGGGGATACGAACGAGAATGGCGAATTATCCACGGTAAAGGCGACTGTGAAAGACCACTACCTGGAAGAATAAAAAACATATGGTTTGGTTTACGTACGTCAGATAAACATAAAGAGTTAATCGCCAACTGTTTAATAAATTGTCCCGAAATAAATTATAGGCAGATACACAGAGATCCCTGCTCTTATAGTCTGTATGACACCCAGCATAAAATTAATCGTATTCCATGACATGTGGCTGAGCCAACTATATTTTATTCACCTGAAAATTCAGAGAAGATCTAGATCTTGATGCCATTCTCAGGGTCGTGTTACGAAGAAAGGGGACGTATTTAATTAATTAGTCTGGGGCTGCAACAGTCCGATTTTGGCACTACTGCGACAAATATGAGTTAAGGTTCCGTTGGCACATATCGAAGCGGGACGGTCATGGCGCGGGAATTTAGGTGCTAGCGGTGTAAGCATGGGGTGAGCGCTGCGGCCACGCTGTGATATCGCGATCACTGTTGAGGTCAGTATAAAAACTAAGCCGCGAAGTGAAGTAGTGAAACAATACCCCCAGTGTTTATAAAAACTCAGAACTAGGGCTGGCTTTGATTCCCAAGGTTGCACCATCGAAGAAGTGGCGGATATCCGCTTCTTGTTTCATGGCGTCGCTGTAGCCGTGTTGAATTAATTCTTTACAAAATTCACTTTCAAACAATAAATAACTCGCCATGCTGCTACCGCCGCCTGATTCGGTGGCTCCGGTAGAGCGGAATACGCTGCGCATGGCCCAGGGTAAATCTTTGATATGCCGGTCGGCGACTTCATCAAATTGAATACTGGGTTGAATAATTAAAGCATCAACTTTTCTCAGCTGGCCGTAAATAGAATGATGAACCTCATTTTCTAACATGCCGATTAAATCGTTAATTCGCATCAGTTGTTCTAGGTCGGCTTCCATACTGTCGATGAAGGCACTATTAAAAATTTGCCCTATCATCTGCGCCAGGGTGGGCGAGTGGGTATCGTGATGTGGCCGTTCTTCTAAGTTACTGTTGCCACTAACTCCGACGATAAATATCCTATCGGCACCTAAGTGCAAGGCTGGGCTAATGGGTGATAATTGACGCATGGCACCATCACCGAAGTATTCGGAGCCAATTTTTTCGGCAGGTAAAATAGTTGGTATTGCCGATGACGCCATGAGATGACCAACATGAATAGGTGATGAGCGTCCTACCCGATTATTGCGGGCCCAAGGTTCGATACTTGAATTGCCCTGAAAAAAAGATACTGATTCGCCAGACGTGTAACCCATCGCGGTAATGGAGAGGGCATCAAGGTAACCTGCGTCGATACGCTTTTGAATATTATGGAAGTTAACAGTGTGTTTAAGTAGGTGCCGCAGCGGTGCATTATTGAGCAGCGCTAAGGAGGTTTCACGGCTAATACCTTGATTAAAAAACGATAGCAATACTCGGCCAACGCTGACAAACAAGTCTCTGCCGCGAGCTTGATAAACATTCTCGACATGTAAGGTTGACCAAATCTTTTCTAATTTTTTTACCGCTAGACGAAAGTTGTTCGCTGATGAGGCAAGTGACGCCGCATTAATCGCACCTGATGATGTGCCGCATATGATGGAAAAAGGGTTTTGCGAGGATTTTGGGAATAACTCAGCGACAGCCTTGAGCACGCCAACTTGATAGGCTCCACGTGCACCTCCACCAGAGAGGACGAGTGCGCTGCGTGGCTGAGATCGGCTCATAGTGGCTCTTATTGATTATTGAGAGACCTGTCGCATAGCGTAAGCTATGTGCTCATGTATCGGTCTCATTATTGTTACTTACACTTGTGTCACAACAAGGCTTATTGCTGTTATTTCTTACTACAGCCTAGCACTACCAGCTTAAAGCTGCCATTTGAGGCTAAAGTTTCTACACGGGGAAAAAACTCAGCGGCTTTCTTTTCTAGGGGGATAAATTGGTTGACCACAAACAGAGCCAAACCTTGGCGCTTGAGTAGCCGTGCAGCGCTTTGTAAAAAGCGCCGTGTGAGATCGTTTTCAACGTGAAAGCCTTGATGAAAAGGTGGATTGCAAAGTATGGCGTCAAAGCTGCCGTTGATCTGGCTTGCGCAGTCGTCAGCAATGACGTCGCCCTGAATGCTATCCCGCTTAAAGTTTTCTCGACAGGCGCTCAGCGCAGTTTGATTACTATCCGTTGCGGTGTAACGACAGGGATGTATCGCATTAGCGCTAATGGATAAATACCCGTAACCGCAGCCTAGGTCGAGAATTTGTTCGGGGGCTGTTGTTATCATATTCAGGAATTGTGGGAGGTGCTCAATAAGAAACGCACTGCCTTGGTCTTCTTTATCCCAGCCAAAGACGCCGGGTTTACTGATAAATGAGAGGCCGCTTTTACACGTTATTTCACGTAACTGAGCATAGTTTTTATCGTCGAGATCCTTACTTAACGCGGTGCCGTTAAAGGTGATGATACCGAGATAAGACGGGCCAGATTTTGAAAGTTCAATTTTTTCGCCCAGTAATTTTGCGGCTTTATCAACGTAGGTTTTTATGCCTTCATTTTTTTCACCGGATAAAATTAACTGCCCACCGGGTTTTAGCAACTTAGCCGCATTATTAATTAGCCAGTGAACAATGGGTTTTTCTTTGCAAACTCGGAAAAATATTTGTTCAAGGCTGGATTCGACTATGTTTGAAAAATCAAAATCACTAAATTCAATATTGAGACCCGCAGACTTAAATTGCTCGCAAACATCGTAGCGGTTACTGATGATCAAACCCTTAAACTGAGGTGAGACTTCATTGATGCTGTGTTCATCAGCCAGCCATAAACTAGCACTGCTGGCTTCTTGTAGATGAGGGCTGAGACGTTGTAAAGAGGCATCCATTAGGATTTATCTCCTGAGTCTTTCCCTTGCGGCGCAGAGGTAAAACTTTTTAACTCGGCTTCTGTCAATTGACGATACTCGCCAAGCTCTAAGTCTGGATCAAGAGCAACGTTACCAATGGATTCTCGGTGTAATTCTTCAACGCGATTACCCAGTGCGGCGAACATACGTTTTACTTGATGATACTTGCCCTCTGAAATACTGAGACGCGCTTCGTTACTGTAAATTATTTCCAAGTGTGCAGGGCGCAAAACAGACTTTTCACTTTCAAGTTGAATACCCTTGGCAAAGATCTCAACGGCGTTAGGCGCAATAGGGTCGGCGGTAAGCGCATAATAAACTTTCTTACAGTCGTAACGCGGCGAGGTCACTCGGTGCGACCACTGGCCGTCATCGGTGAGTAAGACCAGTCCAGTGGTATCAATATCTAAGCGACCGGCAATATGTAATTTGTCTTTGCGCGGCTCGTCAATTAAATCGAGAACGGTTGGGTGTTCGTTATCCTTGGTGGCACTGACATAACCCAGTGGCTTGTTAAGCATAAAGTAGCGCAGGCCGGGTGCCTGAATTTGTTGACCATCGACAAAAACCTCATCCGTATCGTTGACGCTTTGCTGGGCGCTGTGAGCATCGATAGCGTTGATTTTTACCGCGCCGTTTTTAATCAGTCTTTTGACCTGACTTCGAGAATAAGCGGTACTGTTGGATATAAATTTATCAAGGCGCATAATATAAATACTTAAGTAAAATTATGAAGTTAAACGGTTAGTTGAAGGCTTACTTATAATACCAGAGCGCTGCCGGTAAAGAGTGCCAACTCTAGAGTACTTAGTCAAAGTACTCGGCTTTCCGCGAGGGTATCAGAGTTAGAGTATGGCAGTTAAGCTACAGATCACTGTAAACTGCTCGCATCTCACTGTGACAGGAAAATAATGTGTTTATCAATCCCCAAGATTTGTCTGCCAATAATATCTATCACCTGATGACTCAGCTTATTGTACCGCGTCCTATCGCTTGGGTGTTGAGCGATAACGGCCAGGATCTTGAGCCTAAGCAACGTTATAATTTAGCACCGTTCTCCTTTTTTAATGCGGTCTGCAGTGATCCTCCGATAGTTATGCTCTCTATTGGTGACAAACCTAATGGCGAAGGTAAGGATACCCGTATCAATATTGAGGCTGGACGTCCCTTCGTGATTCATATGACGCGCTGTACTGACGCTCAAGCATTGACGCTCTCGGCATCCACGTTGGAGTACGGAGTCTCTGAGTTTGATTTGTTAGAAGAGCTGGATTATCAACTGACAGGGTTTGAAAATTTCCCGCTGCCTCGTTTAGCTAAATGTTCCGTGGCCTTGGGTTGTCAATTGCATGAAATTAAACAAATTGGCAATTTACCGCAAACGCTAATCTTTGCCGAGGTCA
>JAVJHY011578272.1:0-10874 GCA_035593235.1 Phascolosoma agassizii | reverse complement strand
GTCGGAATGCAAGACGAGCGTCCGACGGTCGATTTTTTCTCGACCTATCGCGTCTTCGATGCAGCCGGGAATCCGAGCGGTAGCGACATCGACATCGGCGCGGCTGGCTATCGGACGCAGCTCGCGCAGCTCGAAGACGGGAATCTGTTCGTCTCGTGGATTGAAGGTGGCGGCGCCGGCCTTCTGCACCACAAGGTCGTCGATCTCTCCGGAGCGACGATCGTTGCCGATTCGTCATTTGCGTTCTCTACGTGGGCGCCGAATCCTGTTCTCGAAATGCTCAGCACAGGCGATGTCGCGATGACTTGGCGAGATGGCGCGACGAGCCAAGCGATGGTGCAGGTCTATCAGCCCGATGGGACTCCGCTTGGCGCAGCCGTTGCGTATGGCGGTTCCAATGCCCTGGGCTCCTTTTCCAAAAGCGTCTCGATCTCAGCGACCGCAACCGGCTTCGTCACGGTCTACGAAAACGATGGCGACATCTCGGCGCAACTCTGGAATAACGACGGAAGCCTCGCTGGCTCGTTCGTGGTGATCGCAGCGGATACAGATGTTCAGAGCGCTCCGTCCGTCACCGCGTTATCGGATGGAACTCTGCTAGCGACGTGGCAGTCGATGAACCAGGACGGCAGCGATCTTGGCATCTATGCACAGCATCTGACGGCGAGCGGCAGCGCGATTGGAACCGCGCAGCGAGTGAACGACGTCACCACAGGCGAGCAAAGTTTACCGGACGTGATGGAACTAACGAACGGAGACGTGATTCTCGTCTGGCAGTCGGAAAACGTGGACTCGGCTGGATTCGCGGTCGTCCAGAAGGCGTTTTCTTTCGATGGGTTTGTCAGCGAGGACGCTCCGTTCGGAACGGTTGTCACAACAGTCACTAGCGTCAGCGATCCGGATAGTGGAGACACCCACACATTCACACTGATAGACGACGCGGGCGGTCGCTTCGCCATCGAATCGGCGACTGGCGAAGTCACGGTCGCGAACAGCAGCCTTCTCGACTACGAATCGAGTACCAGCCATGACATCACCGTAAGGGCCACGGACTCCGGCGGCCTGACCTACGAAGAGGTTCTTTCGATCTCGGTGACTAACGTGTCGCCGACGACGATCACCGCGACGGGTGCGAGCTCGGTCGATACAGCAGCCATTTACACGCTCAACCTCAGTGCCAACGAAGACGTCACCAGCTGGACCATCAACTGGGGCGACGGCAACATCGAGACGATTGTCGGCGATCCATCATCCGTGACGCATGTCTACGCGGCGGGCACCGAAGGACTCACTTTTAGTATAATCGCCTCGGCGACCGACGCCGCGGGAACGCATTTCGTTAATGATCTGGTGGCTCCAACCGCCTTCCTCACTGGCGAAGGCCTGTACCGGTACTCCGGCTCTGAAGGATCGTTCACCCAGGCCTTCAGCGGCGCAGAAGTAACAAATCCATATGCAGTCATCGTCGGACCAGACGGGATGCTCTACGTCGCCGGCCATACCTCCGACAATGTCGTCCGTTACGACGCCGCAACCGGTGCGTTCGTCGACGAGTTCGTGGCGGCCGGCAGCGGAGGACTCAACGCGGCCGCCGGTCTGGCGTTTGGGCCCGACGGGAACCTCCTCGTCAGCAACCAGATCGGCGACTCGATTCTAAAATACGACGGCTCGACGGGGGCCTATCTCGGATCCTTCGTCACGGCCGGTAGCGGCGGACTGAACGGACCGGCCTCGATCTCATTCCGATCGGACGGCTACCTGTACGTCGGTAGCTACAACACCGATAGTGTTCTCCGGTACGACGCCGGGACCGGCGCCTTCGTCGACACCTTCGTGAGCGCCGGCAGTGGGGGCCTCAACGGTCCCGGCGCGTTGGCCTGGGGTCCAGACGGAAACCTCTACATCGGAGGCACCAATAGCGTCATCAAGCGCTTCGACGGCACGACGGGCGCCTTCATCGACAATTTCGTGACCGCGGGCAGCGGCGGACTGGGAGAAGGGATCGGGCTGACCTTCGGCCCGGACGGTCACCTGTACGTCTCCAGCTTCACGTCCGACCAGATCATCAAGTATGACGGCGCGACCGGTGCCCTGATCGGCGACTATGTCGTCGCCGGCACGGGTGGCCTCGACGGCCCGGCAGTGTTCACCTTTCTGCCGAATCAGCAAGTCACCGTCTTGAGCTCCAACGACGCGCCGTTGATCACATCCGACGGCGGCGGAGCGACCGCAGCCATCAACGTGGTCGAGAACACCACCACCGTCACCACCGTCGCCGCCACAGACGCCGACGCGGACCAGATCGAGTTCACGATTTCGGGTGGCGCGGATGCAGCCCTCTTCGACATCGACCGCAACACCGGGGTGCTCACCTTCCTCAGCGGGCCTGATTTCGAATCCCCGACGGACGCCAACGGCGACAATGTGTACGAGGTCCAAGTTTCGGCCGACGATCAGATCGGCACACCGGACTCCCAGCTGATCAGCGTCACCGTGACAAACGTATCGCATAACCTGATCGTGACGACGCTCGCCGATGTCGATGATGGCGATGTTTCCTCGGCAGAGGCTCTGAACATCAGCAAGGGCGCAGACGGCGCGGTCTCCCTCAGCGAAGCGATCACGGCAGCCAACAATTCGGCCGAGACCGTGACCATCAGCTTCAACATCAGCGACCCGCTCGTGGACGGAGTCCACACCTTCGTCATCGCACCTGGCGGGCTGCCTGCGATCACGAGTCCCGTCATCATCGACGCCACGACCGAACCGGACTATTCCGGAACGCCGATCATCGAACTCGACGGTTCAAGCGCCGGCGCGGTGTCTGGCTTGACGCTGGCGGCAGGTAGCGATGGCAGCACAATCAAAGGTCTGGTGATAAACCGCTTTTCGCAAAGCGGCATCAACATCGACAATTCCGACAATAACACCATTGTTGGGAACTTCATTGGTACTGATGTCACCGGCATGCTCGATTTGGGGAATTCGCTGGAAGGCATCCATCTTCAAAACGGTTCCTCGGGCAACACCATTGGAGGGTCGTCGCCGGAACTGCGCAACATAATCTCCGGCAATGACACTTCGGGCGTGCGGATTAGAGACTCAGCCACCGGCAACCGAGTGGTCGGCAATTACATCGGTACCGATGCCACCGGGACCGGCAATTTCGGCAACTCGGGAACGGGTGTGCGCATTCAACTGGCCTCCACCGACAATCTCATCGGCGGCACCGCCGCAGGTACAGGTAATGTCATTGCCTTCAATGGCGCGGACGGCGTGTCGATTGCCGGTGCCGGGACTGTCGACAATGCCTTTCTAGGCAACGCCATTTTTGCGAATGTCGACCACGGCATCGACATACAAATCAACGGGACTAGCCCCAATGATGCAGAAGACGCCGACGGCGGCTTTAATGATCTGCTCAACTTCCCGGTACTGACTAACGTGGTACAGAACGGCGCGGACCTGGACATCGATTTCGAGGTCGATCTGCCCGCCGGCTGGTACCGCATCGAATTTTTTGAAAACCCGCTTGGCACCGACGCGAGCGGTCACGGCGAAGGGCAGATTTTCCTCGGCGCGGCCACCATTCAAGTGACCGGTGCCGTTGGCGATGAAACTTTTGGTACCACTCTTATTGGTGTCACGCCGACGCAGATCTCGGGTATCAGCGCCACCTCCACAGAAGACACCAGCGGCGGCACGGGTACTACTTTCGGCTCAACATCAGAGTTCGCATTAAGCTATAGTGGAGCACCAGTGGCCGTAGCCGATGCCATGACCGTTTCCGACGGTGTTCCAGTCACCATCGATCCGTTGGCCAATGATAGCGATCCTGAAGGCGATCCGTTGGCGGTGACGCAGATCGTTGATACGGCCAACGGTAACGCGACTACCACACTAACCAATCCAGGTGATACTGCTGTGCTGGCTTCTGGCACGGTGATTGAACTGCGAGCTGACGGTCGTCTGAAGGTCACTGTTGCTGCAGCTGGCGGCGAGAGTTTCGACTACACAATAGATGACGGTAATGGCAACACCGATAGTGCGACTATCACTTTGACCGTTGGCAATGATGAAGCCACGGCGCTGGCCACCGGATTTGTGACGACCTGGCAGACCAACAATCCAGGTACCTCTGCCGCCAATACCATCACCATCCCGATCGGTGCGGGTGATACTGATTTTACCGTTTACTGGGGTGACGATACTTCAACAACCTATAGCGGCGGTCCGGCCAGCCATACTTATGCCTCGGAAGGTACGTATACCGTCGCCATTGTCGGCGACTTCCCCGGTGTCAATTTTGACGGTGGTGGTGATGGCGACAAATTACTGAGTGTTGAGCAGTGGGGCAACATCGCCTGGCAGGATCTAAATGACGCTTTTGATGGTGCCGATAACCTGCTCATCAATGCGAGCGATGCACCCGATCTGAGTGGCGTCACCGACCTGTCGGAGATGTTCAGAGGTGCCACCAGCATCAACCAGGATCTCAGCGCTTGGGACACATCCAACATCACCAAGTTGTCGAATATGTTTCGTGACGCGTCATCCTTCAATCAGGATATCGGTGCCTGGGATACGTCCAGTGCTACCAACATGCAGGGCATGTTTTGGAGTGCCACCGTATTTAATCAGGATATCGGTTCATGGGACACCAGCAATGTTAAAAATATGAACTTCATGTTTCGTGCCGCCGATGCGTTCGATCAGAACATCGGGGCATGGAATACCAGCGCAGTCACCACCATGGTTTCTATGTTCTATAGCGCCAATGCGTTTAACCAGGACATCGGTGCGTGGAATACCGGCAGCGCGATCTCAATGTCGTATATGTTCTTTAACGCCGATGCCTTCGATCAGAATATCGCCGCATGGAATACAGCCAATGTAACAAACATGACCTACATGTTCTCCGGTGCCAGCCTTTTTGATCAGGACATCAGCAGCTGGGATACGTCTGGTGTGACTGACATGTCTCTAATGTTTAACAACGCTTCGGCGTTCAATCAAAACCTGGGCGGTTGGGACATCACTGGCGTCACCACTATGTCGGATATGCTCAGCGGCACTGGCTTCAGCGTCGCCAACTACGACGCGACTTTGACCGGCTGGGCGGTACAGGCGGTACTAAACGGCGTGACCCTGAACGCCTCCAACATCTTCTACGATGCCGCTGCTGCCGATCGCCAGTCCCTGATGGATATTCACGGTTGGAACATTACCGATGCTGGCGAGATCAACGATGCACCTCAGGGAACAGACAAAACCGTTGTTGCACTGGAAGACACTGACTATGAGTTTAGCGTTGGCGACTTTGGTTTTAGCGACCCTAGTGACCCCCTGCCTCACAGTCTAATGAACCTCGTCATTACAACTGCTCCCGCTAATGGCACTTTGTATGTGGACACTAACAACGATGGCGTGGTTGATGGCGGCGAAATGCTGGTTGCCACCGATGTGGTGGCTGTAGCCGATATCACTGCAGGCAAACTGAAATTCCAACCTGCTGCTGATGCCAATGGTACCGGCTACGACTCCTTTACCTTTCAGGTGCAAGATGATGGGGGGACGGCAAACGGCAGTGTCGATACTGATCAATCGGCTAATACAATCATGATTGATGTTACGGCTGTTAACGATGCAGCGGTACTCGACCTCGACTCCGACGACTCGGCCTCTTCGGGCTTCGATTTTGCCGCGACGTGGAACGTGGGTGGCGGTCCGATCGCAGTGGTGGACACCGACGGCATTCTGGCCGACGTCGACAGCGCGAATCTCACTTCACTGACCGCCACGATCACGAACCGCTCGGACGGGGCGAGCGAGTCGCTGGCGGCGGATACTTCGGGCACGTCGATCACCGCCTTTTACGACTCTGGGACAGGTGTGCTCACCCTCTCCGGCACGGACACGGTCGCGAACTACCAGCAAGTCCTGCGCACGATTACCTACGACAACAGTCATGCCACGCCGTACTCCGAAGACCGTGTGATCGACTTCGTCGCCAGCGACGGAACGAACTTGAGCGCGGTCGCAGCGACCACCGTCACGATGAACGTCACGCAGGGTGCGTTGCTCGTGACTAACACGAGCGATGTGGTCAACGGCGATACCTCTTCGCTCGAGAATCTTATCGCGAGTCAAGGGGCAGACGGCATCTCACTGCGAGAGGCGATCCTTGCCTCGAATAACAGTGCGAATGGTGCGGGTGGACCGGACGTCATTCGCTTCGATGTCTCCGGCGTGGGGCCTCACACGATTGGCCTCCTGAGTCAGTTGCCGCCGATCACGGAGACGATCATCATCGACGGGTCGTCGGAGCCCGATTTTGCAGGCACGCCGATGGTCGTGCTGGATGGGTCGAGCGCGGGCGTGGTAGACGGCCTGACCCTTGCCGGAGGAAGCGACGGAAGCACGATTCGGGGGCTCGTGATCAACCAATTCGGCGGCGTCGGGATCAAGCTGCTCGACTCGGGCAATCACACGATCGTCGGGAACTATATCGGCACGGACACCACGGGACTGCTCGATCGAGGGAACGGGAGCAGGGGACTCGAGCTCCAGAACTCTGCTGGAAATCAGGTGGGCGGGTCGGACGCCGCCGACCGAAATGTGATTTCCGGCAACGGCGACGACGGGATCGGTCTGTGGGGCGCGGGAACTACTCTCAACGTCATCCAGGGCAACTACATCGGCGTCAATGCGGTCGGCGGTGCAGCCTTGGGAAACGACGCCGACGGGATCAACATCTCCGGAGGCGCGAGCAACAACACGATTGGTGGCGATCGCATCGCCGGCGAAGGCAACGTGCTGTCAGGCAACACCAGCGACGGCATCGAAATCGACAATGCCGGCGCCGACGGCAACAAGATCTACGGCAACTACATCGGCACGAACTACGATGGCACGGAGGCCATCGCCAACGCCCGTCACGGCGTAGTGATCTACGACGGCGTGCAGGGAACCGAGGTCGGCGGAACCGGATCCGGCGAGGGAAATATCATATCGGGCAATACGTCGGACGGCATCGTGATCAACGGCAATGGTCTCGATACGACGTCGGGCAACGTGATCCAGGCGAATATCATCGGCCTCGATACGACCGGGATCGCGGTGCTCGGAAACGGCAGTAGCGGAATCGAGATATTTGGCGGGGCCGGTGCGAATACGATCGGTGGATCGACGACGGCCGCTCGCAACGTCATCAGTGGCAATGTCGATGGCATCTATATCCAGAATGCCGACGGAACGATCATTCGAGGCAACTATATCGGAACGGATTGGATCGGCCTGCTGGACCGCGGCAACAGCGACCGGGGCATACAACTCGATAGCGGTGCCAATAATACGATCATCGGCGGCACGGGCGCTTCCGACGGCAATGTCATCTCGGGCAACAACAACGACGGCATCCTCGTCAGCGATGGCGCTAGTCCCGGAACTGGAACGACCGGCATAGTCATCCAGGGTAACTCCATCGGCGTCGGCTCGGACGGCACGACCAATATTGGCAACGGCACGAGCGGCATCCGCATCACCACGGAGTCCGACCAAACGATCGGCGGCACCGCCACCGGAGCAGGCAACGTCATCGCGCACAACGGCTTCGACGGCGTGATGATTCAGGACAGCTCGGCAACCGGCATTTCGATCTTGGGTAACTCGATCCATTCGCATAGCCAGGAGGGCATCGACCTCGGCGGCAACGGAGTGACAGTCAACGATACGGACGACGCGGATAGCGGCTCGAATGACCTGCAGAATTTTCCGGTCATCACTTCAGCCGAACTCGGCGCCACGAACCTGACGCTCGCTGGCTCTCTCGACACCGACGGACTCACGACCCAATACCGCATCGAATTCTTCGGAAACCCGATTGGAACCGAGGACGCCACGAACGGCGAAGCGCGGATCTATCTGGGCGCGACCACAGTCACGACGGACGGCAGCGGCGACGCAACGTTCTCGAACGTCGTGCTCTCCGGTGTCACCCTGAGTACGGGAGACTTTGTCACTGCGACCGCGACCAAGATCGATGATCCCGGTCAGGTGGGGATCGATGACGCGCTGGCCTATGGCTCGACTTCGGAGTTTTCTGCAAATCTGGCGATCGCCGCAACTAACGCGGCCCCCGTCCTGACCCTCCCGCCAGGCACAACGAGCCACACGGAGGGTGCGTACGTCTTCGTAACACCGTTCGCGACAGTCACCGACGCCGACAGCTCTGACTTCGACGGTGGGCAGCTCGTCGTAACGATCACGGCAGGGGGCGAGGCCCTCGATCGTTTCTACCCAAACACCGAAGGCACCGGCCCCGGCCAGGTTTTCGCCTCTGGACCGAGTCTCTCCTACAACGATGGCGGGGGATCGGTCGTCATTGGAACGATCAGCGGTGGGTACGGCGACGGCGATCCGCTCGTGTTTACGTTCAATTCGAATGCGACCGCGGAAGGCGTTGCCGCGGTTACAGAGCAGATCCTGTTCTGGAATACGTCCCAGGATCCCTCGCCCATCTCGCGGACCGTAACCATGCAGCTTACGGATGGAGACGGGGGCGTCAGTGCCACCCAGACGCGCACGATTGACGTCACCCCCCAGAACGACAACCCGACCGTCACCAACCTCGACAACGACGAGCTCACCTACACCGAGGGCGATGGAGCGGTTGTTATCGAGCAGGGCGGCGATGCCCTGGTCAGTGACGTGGACTCAGCTGACTTTGCGGGAGGCTCGCTCAACGTCGAGGTTGACGGTGGCCTGATACCCACCGAAGACGTTTTCGTCATTCGCGATCAGGGCGTGGGAGCTGGCCAGATCGGTGTCGCTGGGGGCAACGTGAACTACGGCGGCACGCTGATCGGCACGTTCACGGGCGGCACGGGCCTAACGCCGTTGACGGTCACGTTCAATTCAAATGCTACAGCGGCGAGCGTAACGGCCCTCGTAGGGAACATCACATATGAGAATCTCAGCCTCGAGAATCCGACCGAGGGCGCTCGCAGCGTCACGATCGACATCACGGACGGCGACGGGGGCGCGTGTCTCACGCAGAACGTGGTCGTCAACGTTGCCGCCGTCAATGACCAGGCGATCGCAGATCTAAACGGCTCCGATGGAGCCGGACGCGACTATTCGACGACCTTCACCGAAGGTCTGGGCCCCGTGAACGTCACGGATACGGATGCGACCGTGACGGACGTCGACAATTCAGACTATTTCGGGCTGGGTGTGAATCTCTCGGGCTTCTCCGATGGGGGCAGCGAGAAGATCACGATCGCCGGCTACACGTTTACCTACGGTGTGAGCGAGGCCGTCGTCCGAACGGTCGGGAGTACCGACTTCGATCTCGACTTCGATGGCACCGGCTTCACGATCACGCGCGATATCACGGGCAACATGCCCCAAGCGGATCTCCAGGGACTCGTTCGCAGTATCACCTACGAGAACACTTCGCAGGATCCAACCGCAGGCAACCGCACGATCGACATCATTCCCGAGGACGGCGACGTCCTGAACGGATTGAGTTCGACGAGTACGATCTCGGTCGCCGCACAGAACGATGCGCCGTCGCTGACAACGACCGGGGGGACGCTCGCGTACACGGAGAACGACGGCGCGGTCGTCGTCGACGAGGAACTGACCCTCTCGGATGTCGACAACGCGAACCTGACCGGCGCGACGGTTGAGATCACGGGCAGTTTCGTCCCCGGTGAGGACGCCCTCGTTTTCGCCAACCAGCTTGGTATCTCGGGGAGCTACGACGCCGGCACTGGGACTTTGACGCTCACCGGCACGTCCTCCGTGGCCAACTACCAAACTGCTTTGCGATCGGTGGCCTACCAGAATTCGAGCGAAATCCCGGACACGACGACTCGAACGATCCAGTTCCAGGTGAGCGACGGGATCACGGTCGCGGGTGACAGCAAAGACATCTCCGTCGCCTCGATCAATGACGACCCGACGAATCTTGGCACCCTGCCCTCAGATGTCACCGTAACCGAGGACGTGCTCAGCAACCTCGATCTCTCCGCGATCGATTTGAGCGACGTCGACGCGAACCACCAGCTGATCACCCTTCGGCTCGCGAGCCGCCGCGGTGGCGTTCTCTACTCGGGGAGTGATTTCGACGTAACCGTTCTGGGCAGCGGAACCGGAACCATCCTGCTGACCGGCGGCGTCGCGGATCTCAACAACTATCTCAACTCGACGAGTCTGATCCAGTACCGGCACGGCACGACCCACATGGCGGGCAACGACGCGGACACGATCCAGGTCGATGTCTGGGACAATGGCAACACTGGGACGGGCGGCGGAGGCATCATCACGCTCGGCACCGTGAACGTCGATATCACGCCGGTGAATGACGCGCCGGTCCGCACGGCTGGAACGCTCGCCGACCTCGTCGTGCTCGAGGACTCGGGCTTAACATCGCTGGGACTCGGTGGGCTCACGTACGGCACGGGTGGAGGCACCGACGAGGCGGGTCAAAGTCTGACCTACGAAGTCACCGTGCTCCCCGATACGAACTTCTTCGGGAAGATCTACCTCGCCGATGGCACGACCCAGGTCAGCACGGGCCTCTACAGCCTGACCGATCTGCAGGGAATGCAGTTCGAACCCGCCGCCGACGAGAATGGGGGTCCGTCCTTCTTCAGTTTTCGGGTGACGGACTCGGGGGGGACACCGAACGGGGGCGCGGACTCCATCACCGAGACGATCCAGCTCGACATCACGCCGCAGCAGGATTCGGCCGTGATTACGGGGAACGCGAGCTACACGGGCGACGAAGGCGATGTGGTCGCCGGGGATTTCGACGCGACGGACGCGGAGGGTCTGACGGACACACCGTATTTCACGGTCAGCTCGGG
>JAVJHY011578163.1:0-10874 GCA_035593235.1 Phascolosoma agassizii | reverse complement strand
AACAGGCCACCGCGCCGTATAAGCGCCAGAAATCGCAAACAGGATAACCCATGAAGAATCCCGCCCTTTACGTACTAAGTTGCGCACTGATTCTAAGTGCTGCCTATTCCGTACCCCAGGCTCATGCCGCTTCCGGCGACCAGGCACGTACGTTGAGCCTTTCGGCCAGCGGCAGTGTCAGCGCCAAACCGGACATCGCCATGATCACGGTCGGCGTACAAAGCCAGGCCGCGACGGCCCATTTGACGTTGCGTGCCAATTCCCAAAACATGCGCCGGGTGATCAGCGCGTTGCGTGACAGCGGGCTAACGGCCCGCGACATGCGAACAGCCAATTTTTCCGTGCAGCCGCGCTACAAGCGCGCCCGCGATGGCCGCCAAGCGGAGTTGCAGGGCTATCAGGTCTCCAACACTCTGCACATTACTGTTCGCGACATCACCAATATTGGTGATGTTCTAGATCTGGTTGTCGAGGAAGGATCCAATCAGATCAACGGTATCCAATTTGTCGTCAGCGATGCCGAAACCCGCAAGGACGAGGCCCGCAAACGAGCGATCGGAAACGCCCTCAGAAAAGCGCAGGTTTATGCTGATGCAGCTGATGTCCAGCTTGGCGAAATCATCCGGATTGATGAATCTGGTGGCTTTCGCGGCCCATCCCCCATGGTTGCACGCTCGGCGATGGCCGTAGAATCGGTACCGATCGAGGCCGGTCAGCAGACATTGCAGGTTCAAGTCCACGTAACTTGGACGTTGGAGTGATGCCGGTAAAGAATTCCCGCACACGCCTGATCAGAGCTTCCTGGTAGCGACGAACCGTTGCCTTGGAAAAAAAGCAAACGCGGCGTTCTTGAAAGTATGGCACCGCAGGGTATAGCATCTGGGAACAGTCGCGCGACTAACCAGGATGAGGAACCGTGGCCATGAGAGAACTGGAAAATATTGTCGACCTAAAACGCTATCCCTTGTCGGACCCAGAGTTCCAGTCGGCCTGCCGGGCACAGCTCAACGATACCGGTGCACTTGTGCTCAAACAATTTGTAACGCCTGAGGCCTTGGCAACGATTTGTGCTGAAAGCAGTGCCCAGCAGCATGCGGCGTATTCCAGCCCTCAACACCACAATGTTTATCTGGCTCCGCCCGACGCTAATTTCTCGAGCGATCATCCCCGCAACCGCCTGGTAGTATCGTCGAAGGAATGTGTCTGTGATGATCAGGTTTCATCAGACTCGGGCCTGCGCGCACTTTATGACACCGGATTGTTTCGTAATTTTCTATGTTCCGTGCTGGGTGAAGATGCGCTCTACCCTTATGATGACCGGTTATCATCGCTCAATGTTCATTATGCCCTGCCCGGACAGGAACTCGGTTGGCACTTCGATAATTCCTCCTTCGCCATCACATTAATGATACAGGCGCCTCAATCCGGCGGGGCATTTGAATATGTCAGCAATCTGCGTGATGCCGACGCTGGAGAAATGAACTATGACGGCGTCGACCAAGTGTTGACCGGCAAGACTGTACCGGAGAAATTGTCCATGGAGGGCGGCGCCCTGGTCCTGTTTCGGGGGCGCAATTCTATCCACCGCGTTGCCCCAATTGAGGGTGACCGCGCACGCATTCTTGCCGTGCTCGCCTACAATAGCCAGCCCGGCATTTCCCTGTCTGAATCTGCACGAATGACCTTTTATGGCCGGCTGAATTAGGAAGCAGTCCGCAACCCTGGTTCCAATTTACCGGTCAATGGCAGCCAATATACGTTCTATCGCGCAAGCACTTCGAGCTGCCGGGTTTCGTCTGGCGATAGCAGCATCTTAGATCCGTAGGTTTTGCCGCGGTATTGGGCGGTAATTTCATAGCGGCCAGCCGCAAGAATATGTGACGGCAGGGCACCAACACTTTCTTTGATGACTTGACCAGCGCTGTCACGAATGGTCCAAATTGTTCCGGTCAAAGCCTCGCCACCAGCGCTCTCAACCAGTTTAAGTGTCACTTTTCCAGCTTGGTGAAGCACTGTTGCCCTCGTCAGCTTTCCGGTTTCAACTGTAACATCGGCGCCCACCTGCGCATTGGCATCGCCATAGGTGCTGATAACATGGTAAATGCCGGCATTCAGGCGCAAAGTTACACCCGGCTTGGCGTTGGCAACAACGATCCGGCGCTTGCCAAACTGGTCCCTCTCGTCCGTCAGCACTTGATAAAATGTACTGTTTTGCGGCAGTGACCGGCCACTTGTGTGTACCGCCGTCAACTTCAGGCCACCTGCATTCAGCACGAAGGTTTCCTCATGCCCCGACGTCTTATTGACCGTCACCCTCTTCGTCAAATGTGCCCGGCCATAGGACGCATTGATTAGGTAATCCCCCGAGGGCAGCTCAATGGTCGGGCGTGCGGTATTCAGAGTTGCAAGCAAATTATACTTACTGCTTTTGTTTCGCGTTCCAGAAAAGACCCGCCAGATCAATCCCGCTGGAATTTGCGGTCCATTTTCAATTATTAAGGCAGTCAAACGAACAGGCGTCCCTGTGCCTTTACGGCCAAGCGTTTTTATAGTCTGAGCGCTTTTGGGCTCCGCTTGCAGCGCGCTCGCAGCCGGTGCGGTTGCCACTTGTTCGGTCTCAGAAGACCAGCCAGATTGAGGTTGTTCAGGCTGCCATCCGGCATCCGGTTGGGCCGCAGCAACTGCTGGTGCGGACTGCTGTCGCGCAAGTTGATCAAACACCTGATTTACGGTTTTCTTTAATTCAGCGGCCGACCGGCTTTCAAAATAGGCACCATTTGAATTGGCGGCAATACATTGCAGCGACGCCAAACGTCCCTTGGACAGTTTGCCAAATGCCACAACATGAATTCGCATTTGCGGCAGCGCCCGCTTGATCGCCGTCGCCATTTCGCATGTATTGACCTTGCAGTCGTCGGCAGCGGCCGACAACAGCACAATGTCATTGACCTTCGGCGAGTGCCGTGCCGCAATTTCCGCTGCTGTCCGCAGGGCCAGACCGATCGGCGCCGGTCCGACCGGGCGCAACGTCGCGACAGCTTTACCAAAACGGCCCGCATTGAGGCTTTCCACAGGACTAAGTGTCGCCACCGCGTTGCAGGCATTTTGAGCCCGGCCACCGAACACAACGAGACCAAGATTAAAACGGCCATGGTGCCTGGTTAATGCTTCCGCCAGAGCATCACCGGCAACTGCGCCGCGCCGGGAATTTCCAAGCTTGGCGAGCATCGAACGAGACGCATCGAGCACCAGCACCGCCGAATTCGGTTCAGCGGCCACAACAGATGGCACCACCGGTAGTGCATACATTGTCAGGACAATCCATGCTGCTATTTTGCACGCAATACCCATTAAAATGCCGGTTTGATGTTTCATTACTCTGATGTCGTATGACGGAAGATTCCGTCTAATCCAGTGCGGCCGTGCAGGCAAATGAATTAGGTCATTTGATTGGATACGCCGAACCATACCAAAAATTTGCCATGTCACCGGAGCTAACGTCTATTGCAAAAAAGGCCTAGGTCCGACCAAACACTATCAAACACGATTGTAAGGTGGGAATTTGACTGCATCTCATCGGGCTTATCCCACGCTACAGCCACGAACCCACTTTGAGTTAGTTGATTACCAGTTCCACTGTTTTCCGCTCACCGGAATCCACGGAAAACGATGCCCTAAAGCTCTGTCCTTCACGTTCGGCCACCACGACATACTTGCCAACTGCAAGCGGTGTAGACGGCCGGCTCGCCCCAGTCGACCAAACCAAATCTCCAGTCTCCGTCCGCACGTCCCAAAAGGCATTCAACTGCGCCATGTCTTTGCTCTTATCAAGCAAGCTGAATGACACAACACCTGCCTCATATTGTAGCACCACCTGTTCCTCACCGCCGGCCGTCAAACGGACAACAGCCGAGGCTTCAGCATTGGCGGTACCATAGCGCCCGACAACCCTATAGCGGCCGGGTGCCAGGCGAAGCCGTGGCGACGGATCACTGGTCGAACGGCCGCTGCTATCGATCTTATCGGCAACCACACTATAACTGACCAAGTCACTGATTTTTTCTCCGTTTCCGCCAATTAGCGACGCAATATTGAGCGTAGCAAACCGGATGGGAACAACCACCTTCCGGCGCTGACCAGGCAGCACTTCGACACGGGCGTTGGCCCTTACCGCACCATGGCGAACAACAACATGATAAGCACCGGCCGGCAGCGTAAAGACTGGCCGCACCGCGGCTGAACGTGCCACTTCACTACGCCCGGCAGCAGAATCCGGATCGTCCTGAAAGATCCGGTAAACCAGGTCATTGCCGATCAAATCATCAGCAACTGTAATCGCTGCAATTGCGATTTCGCCAACATTGAAATTAATCTTGGCGTCCCGCTTGGCGCCTGCAGCAAGCGTGACGTTATGCTCGACTTGGGAAAACCCATGATGCGCCTTGATGGCGTAACTCCCGGCCGGCAGGACATAAACTCCGCCCGCATCGTCACCCATAGCCATGGTTTCAATGGTGTCAGATTGTTCTGAGCCGGTCGACTTGTCGGTACGCGAGATTGAATAAAGAACATTGCTAAGTTCCGGGCCATTGCGATTGGAAAAGGCGCTGAGGGTCAATATTCCTGCGTTGAGCGCCACACGTGCGGTCGTCAAACCTTCCTCGGCGACGTCAATCGTCTCACGCACATCCATCTCGCCAATTTTGACATGGACGTCATAACGCCCAGGCGCCAAATCCAACTTGGGACGGGGTTTTCGTCCCTCATAGACAGCTACCGTGTTTTGATCTCCACTTTTTGCCACATGCCAGTACAGTCCCTCTTCAACCGGCCTGTCCGGCCCTAGCATTGCGATCAACTGAAGGCCTGGTGGTCCGGCCGGTTGCACGGGCTCATCCTTGATGATGTCACCAACCGATAACCCGGCAAATAGCTGCCCCAGGCCAGCCTCCAGCTCATTTTTGCTACTGACCTTGATGAGTTCACCGCCACCCTCATCGGCCACACAGGCGATTCGCGCCCGGTCCTTTGCCTTCATTGCTAGCGCAATAACATGAACGGTTAAATCCGCAGCCTCCTGCTTGAGTGCACGGACGGTCTCGCACGGGCGTTTGCGGCAGTTTTCATAGCCATCGCTGATGAGAATGATTGATGCTGCCTGTTGTCTGTAGTCAAGCGCCTCGGCAGCCTTGATAAGCGCACTGGCAATCGGCGTTCTGCCGCGTGGATTGCGAATACGGCCAACAGCTTTCGCCATGGCATCGCGATCGAATTGGTCCGGGGCAAGAAGAATTTCAATGTCGCGGCAATCGCTACGCCGCCGGTGCCCGTAAGTCATAAGGCCAAGGCGGGCCGGTGATGGCAGTTCGTCCAGCGAATTTTTCACCGCCCGCCTGGTAATCCCGACTTTTGATCGCTTGCCCAAACGCCCCCACATAGAGCCGGAACTATCGAAAATGAGCATTGCCGCCGGGCCCTCGCCACTGCTGTGCCCAACACTGCCATGGCTGTCCGCCAGTACCGCATTGTCCATCGGTGCCAAAAGCCAAAGGAGTACCAACAACTGCGCGCACACGGCGCGGCCCAGGTGTTGCCACGGCTGAGTGAAAAATTTTCGATGTAATGCCCGTATCATGTCGAACCATGTATAACGTCTGCCAACGCATTCGCGAAGACATGTTGAAACAATTCCTAGAGATTTCATGCCGCAGTCAATGCTGGACCTGCTTGCCAATCACCGTTCGGTTGTTGCCAACAAGCTCGGCGAGCCAGGCCCGGATCCGGACCAACTTGCACGCCTGCTTGAGATTGGCGCAAGAGTACCGGATCACAAAAAACTTGAACCGTGGCGGTTTGTCATATTCGAGGGTGAGGCACGGGTGCAATTTGGTGCCTTACTGGCAGCAATTGCGATATTGGAAGAGCCTGAATTGCCATCACCCACGCGCCTTGCAACCGAGGCTGGCCGGTTCGAGCGCGCACCGGTTGTCATCGCTGTAATTTCGTGTGCTCAAGAAAAACCGGGCGTGCCGGAATGGGAACAAATCCTCTCCGCCGGAGCCGTATGCCAAAACCTGCTGGTTGCCGCCAATAGCAGCGGCTTCTCGGCCCAGTGGATCACCGAATGGTATGGCTTCAGTCCGGCCGTTGCGTGCGCGCTCGGGTTGGTCAAGGCAAACAACGAGCGTTTGGCAGGGTTTATTTACGTTGGTACGGCCCAGGAACCACCGGTAGAGCGCAGCCGCCCGAATATGGCGGCTATTGTCACCCACTGGCATCCGCCAGCGCCGGTTGAAACTCAGTAGTTTATGAAAATCAATGAGGTATCAGCATGTTCTATGACGCCTGCAAAAATGAGCACGGCTTACCACACGATCCATTTAAATCGCTGGTTCTGCCCCGCCCTATCGGCTGGATTTCAAGCCTCTCAAATACCGGTATCCGGAACCTGGCGCCTTACAGCTTTTTCAACGCCATCGGCGACAAGCCAAATTATGTCATGTTTGCCTCGGCCGGTCGCAAAGACAGCCTTCAAAACATTGAGGAAACCGGTGAATTCGTATGCAATCTTGCGACCTATGAATTACGCAATCAGATGAACGAGACGTCAGCCCCGGTTACTGCCGATATCGATGAGTTCGCCCGGGCCGGACTAACCCCTGTTGCCAGCACCTATGTCAGCCCGCCCCGTGTTGGCGAATCTCCAGTAGCGCTGGAATGCCGCTATCACCAGACCGTCAACCTGCCTGCCCTGCCCGGTGCCGGCACCCACTATGGCGTTATAATCGGTCAGGTTGTCGGCATTTACATCGCCGATGAATTTATTGTTGACGGCATTGTTGATGTACTGGCCATGCGCCCTATCGCCCGCCTCGGATACAAGGATTATTGCGCCGTCGACACGATTTTTTCCATGGGCCGGCCACAATCATGACTGCAAACGTGGCGTCGTTGTTTAGGCGCTGCCTGCCAATGCTGATTTGGGCTGGGTTGACCGGGGACGCGATGGTGCCTAAGTCCACAACATGAAACCGCAAGAAAAAAGCTGGTCGGAAGCTGAAAGCCAAGCCTATCGATCCCTTTCCCAGTACGCGGTACCAGAGCGTGAGCGCCAAATTGCGATCATAACGCAACTTGTGCAGGCAAGCGCTGCCTCCGGAGGAATTCTGGATCTTTGTTGCGGCGAAGGACTGCTGACCAAGTCAGTGTTCGATGCCGTGCCGCAAGCCTCGATCTTTGCCTATGATGGCTCCAGTTCCATGCTGGAGTTAACCAGAAACCGCCTTGGTGATAGTCCACGGCTGGTCACCCGCGAAATAGATATTGCCGCCTCTGACTGGCGCCAGATGGACCGGCCATTAAAAGCTGTTGTCTCATCACTTGCCATTCATCATCTTGACGAAGACGAAAAACAAGCGCTTTTCACCAGCATATTTGACATGTTGGCTTCGGGCGGGGTCTTCGTGTTGGCAGATATTATTCGCCCTACCAATCCGATTGGCAGCAAGATCGCAGCAGCAATGTGGGATGAGGAAGCACGCAGGCGGTCGATCGATTTGGACGGCAATCTAGACGGCTTCAAATTGTTCGAACAAGAGCAATGGAATTATTTCCGCCATGATGAAGACGACCCGATGGACAAACCATCGACAATTGTCGATCTCACCGATTGGTTGCGTGCGGCCAAATTTGAAAATGTCGACATACATTGGTTGATAGCCGGTCAAACGATCATGAGTGCTTGGAAACCTTAAGCGTCAAACATCCCAAGCAACAACGCCGGACTTGCCAATCTCCGTCGCTTAGCGCAACCCGGTTTGCCCGCCGCAAAACGCACATACACTCTTAGGTGATCTGCGCCACAGGGCCCATATCGGGAACCTCGCTGACACGCCCTTTTAGGCCTTCGAGGCCACGCGGAATCCAACCTCCATAAGCCCATTGCAGCAACTCGACCGTATGCACCACTGGAATATCGGTACCGGACTGAAGTTGTACGATACAGCCAATATTTCCGGTGGCGATTATGTCAGGCTTGACGGTCTCGATATTGGAGATTTTTCGGTCTCGAAGCTGGTGCGCCAGTTCCGGCTGAAGGATATTATAAGTACCCGCCGACCCGCAGCAAATATGGCCTTCCGGCACCTCGGCAACAGCAAACCCGGCTTTGCGCAATAGAGCACGAGGCTGGTCGTTGACGCGCTGGCCGTGCTGCATGGAACAGGCCGAATGATAGGCCACCCGTAAAGACGACCAGCGCCTTGGCGCACCGAGATCGAAATCTGCCAAGAATTCCGTGATATCCTTTGCCAGCCCCGCGATATGAGATGCCTTGCGGGCGTATTTGGGATCGCGCGCCAGCATATGCCCGTAATCCTTGACCGTGGTCCCGCAGCCTGACGCGTTGATAATGATGGCATCGAGCGTACCCTGCTCTATCACCGGCCACCACTGGTCAATATTATGCCGGACTGTTGCCAGGCTCTCCGCCTCCTTGCCCATATGCTGTGTGAGCGCGCCACAACAACCCACATTGGCTGGAACAACGACTTCGATTCCGATCCGCTCCAGGAACTGAACAGTGGCGGTGTTAATTTCCGGCCGCAATGCCTGTTGCGCACAACCGGGCAGCAATATGACGCGATGCTGCGGCCCTTCAAGCGGGCGAATAAAATCAGATGCCGCGCGTCGCGGCGGCGAAACTCGAGGCATTGGCGCGCGTGGAAAGCGCGCCAGATCGAGCATCGCCGCCAACTCCTTCAGGCCAAGCGCCGCGATCATCCGTTTCATCGGTTTTGCAATCACCGCCGCCAGAAGCGCCAATCGAAACCGCCTCGGATAAGGTAGAATTGATGCCAATAACCGGCGAATAATTTTTTGCTGAAAACTGCGCTGTCCGGTCTCCTCAATATGCAGCCGGGCCAAATCAACCAAATGCATATAGTCAACACCGCTAGGACAGGTTGTCATGCACGAAAGGCAGGACAGGCATCTGTCAATATGGGTGGTAACTTCCGGGCTAGCTGGGCGGCCGTTCTCAAACATATCCTTGATAAGATAAATTCGCCCACGCGGACTGTCGCGTTCATCGCCGAGCAACACATAGGTCGAGCACGTCGCGGTGCAAAAACCGCAATGGACACATTTGCGCAAAATCTTATCTGCGCTCGATATCCGCGGATTAGCCAGTTGGGCCTCTGAGAAATTAGTTTGCATGGCGCCCTAAAAGCCTGTTCCACGAGTAAAAAAGCATATTGGTTGCCCGCGATCCCAGCCATAGATAACGGGGCTCTGAGGGGGCTCAGTCAGACCCAAAGGGCAAAACGGCACATCCGATTTCACCTGCCCATGGCAGCTGCAAGGCACCTCAAACATCAGCATACATGCGGCCTGGGTTTAAGACGCGATTGGGATCGAAGGCCAGCTTTAATCGGCGCGTCAGACGGCTCGGTCCGGCCTCCAACGGCTGGAAAACCTCCACCGCGGCACGAACCTCAGGCTCGGCACGGATAAGAGTTGCGTGACCACCGATCGTTGCAATAACCCGCCGGATTTCGGCAGCACCAGCGTCAACCGTATGGGGAACCTCGATCCACACTAGGCCGCCTGACCAGTCATAGACCGCATGGCACTCCATATAACTTGAAATCGCCCGCACAACACGCGGGCCATTGTCTGGCGCCGTAGATATCCGCCACACGTGATCCTTGCTGCCCAAGAAGAACGACAACCGCCGGATTTCACTCCAAAATGCCAGCGAATCTTCGTGCTGCAATTCGACAATCTCACCATAGGCGGAGAACCGCTTTTTAAGCTGTTCAGCACGGTATGCAACGGAGGTGCTCATATTCTCTATGCGCAGTGCGGTTATTGACCCAGGTGCCGATTGTACAAGTTTGCTGTCCAACCGCCCAACCAGGCTGGCCTGAATATGGATGGTGCCGGATATTTCAAATGGCGTTGCCATCGCACCCGACATTGCCTCAACGGCAATTTCGTCCGGTTGGCCATGAATGATCAATGTACGGGACTCTTCGGCTTTCGGCAGCACTTTGCACGTCACTTCGGTAAAAACACCAAGCGTCCCATATGAACCAGCAAATCCGCGGCAGAGATCATAACCAGTTACATTTTTTAGAACCCGACCACCTGATTTGAATACTTCGCCACGTCCATTAACAACCCGCATTCCAATCAAATGATCACGCGCCGCACCGGCCAGAATGCGTCGCGAGCCACTTGCATTTGTAGCAAACACACCCCCGATCGTTGATTTTCCCGCCTCGCCATTGAGCAACGGTCCAAGGTCCGTGGGCTCGAATGCGAGTTGCTGATTGTATTTATTGAGTTCATTTTCAACTGTGCGAAGCGGCGTGCCTGCCCGCACCGATATCACAAGCTCATTGGGCTCATATAGCGTGACGCCGCGCAAATTTTCAGTTTTGACCGTTGCCGCAGCCATAACCGGCCGTCCGACATTTCGCCGTGACCCACCGCCAACCACTTCAACAGTACTGTTGGCCGCTGCAGCGTTGGCTATGATGCTGGCGAGTTCCAGTTCATCACTGGGTCTGTGTAGATTTAATGACATTGCTTGTAGGTAATATGCGCATCTGGAGAAAACACAATTGTTAGCCCCTATTATTCACCACGACGTAGGCGTCATAACCCAAAGCGGGCCATTACGACATGTTTCGCAGCTCCAATGGAAACACCTTGCCAGGATTGAGCAACCATTCCGGATCGAAAACGGATTTGACCCGCATTTGTTGAGCCATATCGGAGAACCTCAGGTGCTCTCAGCGCGTATGTTCGTGGAGGGGCTAGAGCTGGGGAGTTGATAGTTGGTCTCGTTTCCGACCGGACCGAGAGGG